>SJYC01071520.1:0-13631 GCA_006408675.1 Madoqua kirkii
GAAATCCTATGGACAGTGTAGCCTGCTGGGCTAGAGTCTATAGGGTTGTAACAGTTAAATACCACTTACCAACTAAACTAATCCAACACATATTATCAAAACAATCTCCTGTCCAGACATATAGATATAGCTATCCTAGGGAAATTACAATGAAAGACACACACAGGTTCATAGGAAACTTATTCAAAAGGCAAAATAAGAGCCACAAATTTCAGGCACAGTAAAATGGACATATAAGATGATGCCCATTCATCTGAGGGAATTCTACCTAGCAATGAAAAAGAATGTTCCACACCTACATACAATAAGACTGCATCTCACTTATTTAATAGAAAACCAAAACAAGGGGAAGAGAAACTGCTATCATGTGATGCTATTTATTTAAAACTTGAAACAAAGAAAAATGAATCCCTGGTGCTAGATGTCAGAGAAGTGGTTATTTTGGGGGGCAGAGAGAGGCCAGTAAGGAACATGAAGATGTCAAAGCTACTTGAGAGTAGAGAGATTTTAAAAAGTACAATTTCAGTAACAGTAAAGCCAGACTTTTTTTCTTGGGCTCCCAAAAAAACTGTAGATGGTTACTTACACCGTGAAATTAAAAGATGCTCACTCCTTGGAAGAAAAGTTGTGACAAAGCTAGATAGTGTATTCAAAGACAGAGACATTACTTTGCCAACAAATGTCTATGAAGTCAAAGCTAGGGTTTTCCCAGTAGTCAGATACAGATGGAAGAGCTGCACCCTAAGAAGGCTGAGTGCTGAAGAATTGATTTCTTCGAACTGTGTTGCTGGAGAATGGAGAAGACTTTTGAGAGTCCCTTAGACTTCAAGGAGATCCAACCAGTCAATCCTAAGGGAAATCAACCCTGAATATTCAGTGGAAAATGTGATGATGAGGCTCTACTACTTTGGACTCCTGATGGGAAGAGTCAATTCACTGCAGGGGTCGGGGGGAGGGGGGACAAAACCTGATACTAGGAAATATTGAAGGCAGGGGCATAAGGCATGACAGAGGGTGAGATGGTCGGATGGAAACAACAACCCAATGGAATGAGTCTGCACAAGCTTCAGGAGACGGTGATGGATAAAGAAGCCTGATATACTGAAGTTCATAGGGTCACAGGGAGTCAGACACAATTGAGCAACTGAACAACAAAAGCCAGGCAGGGTCATAAAGACCTACAGCTGACTGAACCTCAATAGGACTTTCTTGACTTTCCGGAGGTGGGTTGAACATAACTTTTTAGATCCTTTGCTGCAACATGTCTGGAATATTTTGTGTTCGTAGTCAATCTTCATTGTTGTTTTTCTGGGTGGCACTTGGGAGTCAGTGTTCCTCACAATGATGGATGCTTTCTCCCTCAGTCCCAGCTGAACTGAACTTCAGATCTTGACCTCTGTTTCAGGAAGCAACCCTCGCAATTGCTCTGGCTTTTTGAATAACTGATGATTCTTGATTTGGTGCTGTCTGCTCCTTCATGTTCAAACACTGTTGCCAGCACATAGAACATGGGAAGACCCTCCTGTTCCAGTGCCTCCAAACGTGATTTACAAAGGATGTCACCAGTTTGAAAATTTCAAGGCAAAACAGACAAGCTGTTCATGTTTCCATGCCATGTTCTAAAATACACCCCTACACTGGCAAAGCCTCCCAATCTGTTAATTGCAAACACGGTACACAGGGAATTTTGCCCAGTTTGTTACTGTCTTTCATATGCTGTAAGAGAAGCTGATCTGTTTTGAAGGACAATTCACAGATTTAACAGACCGTGGAGGGCTCCCAGGAAGTGTGGACACTGTCAGTGTGACACTGCAGCTCGAACGAGGTGGGAAACTGGTGATGGCAGTGCTGGCAGGTAATTAATTGCAAACACGGTACACAGGGAATTTTGCCCAGTTTGTTACTGTCTTTCATATGCTGTAAGAGAAGCTGATCTGTTTTGAAGGACAATGCACAGATTTCACAGACCGTGGAGGGCTCCCAGGAAGTGTGGACACTGTCAGTGTGACACTGTAGCTGGAACGAGGTGGGACTGGTGATGGCAGTGCTGGCAGGTAGTATGGATTTCCCAGCTGTCACTCTTTTGCCTCTCAAGCTCTAGATGGTTCCTCAAGTGGGTCACAAACTTGAATTGTTTTAGAACACTCAAGCAGCTGAGGCAATTAAAGACTCTGTGAATCTTCTGTTCTGGCTGCCATCTCTTGTATGCTTCCATAGTAAAAGGCATCGAATGACATGGTCAGATTTACTTGCATGGGATCAAGAGTCTTGCTCTGACTGGCAAGAGTCAAAAAGTCCATTTTCTCCAGCCCTTACAAACTACATGTTCTTTCTGGATCCAAAAGACTGAAGCATCCCTGGTCATTGGCATGAGTCCATGAAAATGATGCCCCACGAGTCAGATTTACTTGCATGGGATCAAGAGTCTTGCTCTGACTGGCAAGAGTCAAAAAGTCCATTTTATGCCCCACGTGAACATGGCTCAGTGAGGACAGGGAGACATCCAAGGTCATAATCGTGCGTTTCCAGGAGAGATACCTGGAGGGGCCATTGTAGAAGCAGGTCCCCCTGGGATTCCATTGCTGAGTTTGGGTCTTTGGGGATTCCCACTGTTAAATTTTACATATGAAGTGGGACACCACTTTGAATTAAGAGGGCTTTCATCCTTGCCTCCTAATGAGAGAACAGCTCCAGAGAGACAATGAGGCCACAGAGAGCGCAATTCTGAATCACGAAGGACAGTTTCCTGAGAGCTAGTTATTATACGGGTTTAGATGAAGGGTTGGAAATAGTAGAACTGCCTTTTCCTCCCCATACAGACTGAGAAACTGGTGATATGATAGCTGGCTCTGATGGTACAGTCCTAAGACTTGCAGGTTGCAACGTGTAGGAGGGATCCAGACTCACCTGGCCCTTCTTTCTCTTGAAGATGAGTGACTTGTCACTCTGTTCAAAATGTTAGAAATGACTTACTTTGAACTTGAAATCACTCTGACAAGGAGGGTTTCATCATCCCCATTGACGTGCTCCACTCCAACAAAGATAACCTCAGCATTGTCATTGTCCTCATCTCTGGATTTGGACGCAGGGATCGTTTTCTCAGCTTGTGGTGGTGCTTGTGTTTCCTCACATGGGAACAGATGGGCCATTTTGCAATCACTTTTGGCTTCAAGTGGCCCCTTCTAGTGTTTTTGTTTTTGTTTTTCCACCTAAAGGCAACCACATGATAAGGTCATATCCTCTGATATCAGGTGTTAACTCTCAGTTAACCCTCAGTTGTTTGCTGAGAATATTAAATTGGAAACTCCAGTATACTGGGAGGTGAATAATAGAGAATCCTGCTGTGATTTATGTCAGAGAGTGTTTTGCCTGTGTTCTTTTTTAGGAGTTTTATAGTTTCTGGTTTATGTGTGGTGGTAGAAAGTGATCTAGTTTCATTCTTTTACAAGTGGTTGACCAGTTTTCCCAGCACCACGTGTTAAAGAGATTTTCTTAACTCCATTGTATATTCTTGCCTTTTTTGTCGAAGATAAGGTGTCCATAGGTGTGTGGATTTATCTCAGGGCTTTCTATTTTATTCCATTGATCTATATTTCTGTCTTTG
Organism: Madoqua kirkii; assembly: GCA_006408675.1. Classification (NCBI taxonomy): domain Eukaryota; kingdom Metazoa; phylum Chordata; class Mammalia; order Artiodactyla; family Bovidae; genus Madoqua; species Madoqua kirkii. Next base: position 3,605 of record SJYC01071520.1, read on the forward strand.
TGCCAGTACCATACTGTTTTAATGACTGAGGCTTTGTAGTAGAGCTTGACGTATGGCAAGTTGATTCCTCCAGTTCCATTCTTCTTTCTCAAGATTGCTCTTGCTCTTCGAGGTTTTTTGTATTTTCATACAAATCTTGAAATTATTTATCTAGTAACTCTGGGGTTCTCTATTTCTTCCTTTTCTAGTTGCTTTCAGTATAGAGTTCGGTTATTTATTTGACTTTTTTTTCCTGTTTCTTGTGGTATGCCTGTATTGCTATGAACTTTCCTCTTAGCACTGTTTTTATAGTGCTTCACAGCTTTTGTGTAGTTGTGTTTTCATTTTCTTTCATTTCTATGCATATTTTGATTTCTTTTTCTATTTCTTCTGTGATTGGTTGATTATGCAGAATGGCGTTATTCAGCCTCCAAATGTTGAACTTTTTAATAGTTTGTCTCCTGTAATTGAGATCTAACCTTAGTGCATTATGGTCAGAGATGATGCTTGGAATAATTGTAATTTTTTTGAATTTATCAAGGTTAGATTTATGGCCCAGGATGTGATCTATCCTGGAAAAGGTTCCGTGTGCACTTGAGAAAAAGATGAAATTCATTGTTTTGGAGTGACATTTCCTATAGATATCAATTAGGTCTAACTGGCCTATTGTATCACTTAAAGTTTGTGTTTCTTTGCTAATTTCCTTTTTAGTTGATCTATCCGTAGGTGTGATTGGGATCTTAGAGTCTCTTACTATTATTGTGTTATTATTGATTTCCCCTTTCATTCTTGTTAGCATTTGTCTTATATATTGCTATGCTCCTATGTTAGGTGCATATAAGAAATAGATAACTCATGTGTTTTAAACTGCAGGTCATTCTGAGGAGTGTGATTGGAATCTCAAACACTCCTACTTCCTCCTGCTCAGAATGAAAATTGTTCCTTACTCCTGCGCATCCTAGCCATTTGTCACTCAGTTACCACAATGACTGTTGAGATGTTACTGGGCTTGTGACCAAGTCACTCTTATTTTATTCAATAATGGCCTCAAGCCATAAGTGAGGTGATGCTGGACATTTAGATGTGCCAGAGAGAATTCATTAAGTGTTACCTTTAAGTGAAAAGATTGAAGTTCTCAAATTGCTATAAAAAGAGAGAAACAAATTAAGTATGCTGAGTGTGCTAATATCTGTGGTGAATGTGAAAAAGAGAAAACAAATCTGGGTTCGTTTTGCTGTCACCACACACTCCTACTTCCTCCTGCCCAGAATGAAAATTGTTCCTTACTCCTGCGCATCCCACCCATTTGTCACTCAGTTACCACAATGACTGTTGAGATGTCACTGGGCTTGTGGCCAAGTCACTCTTATTTCATTCAATAATGGCCTCAAGCCATAAGTGAGATGATGCTGGACATTTAGATGTGCCAGAGAGAATTCATTAACTGTTACCTTTAAGTGAAAAGATCGAAGTTCTCAAATTGCTATAAAAAAGAGAGAAACAAATAAAGTATGTTGAGTGTGCTAGTATCTGTGGTGAATGTGAAAAAGAGAAAATAAATCTGGGTTCGTTTTGCTGTCAAGCTGCAAAAGCTATGGACACAGAGTGTAATAAGTGCTTAGTTAGAGTTTTAAAAAAAATCACTCAATTAGTACAGTAATATATTTTATATAGAGACTACACTCAGAAAACTTTTATAAACATATATTGTTATAATTGTTCTATGCGATTATTACACCTTCCCAGGTGGCTCAGATGGTAAAGTGGCTGCCTACAATTCAGGAGACCCGGGTTCAATCCTTGGGTTAGGAAGATCCTCTGAAGAAAAAAATGGCAACCCACTCCCGAATTCTTGCCTGGGAAATCCCATGGACAGAGGAGCTTAATAAACTGCAGTCCATGTGGTTGCAAAGATTTGGACATGACTGAGCGACTTCCCTTTCACTTTCCTGTTATTATTAGGCAGTTGCCAATCTCTTACTATGCTTTTATAAGATAAACTGCATCCCAGATATGTTTGTATAGAAGAATCATTGTGTACATAGTGTTTGATATACGAGGTTACAGATGTCCACTGGGGTCTTGAAACTTACTCTCTGCAGATAAGTGGTGATGATGATATTTCTTTCAAAAGACAAAACTCGTACCTGGTTTAATCATTGGCTAAAACATTGAGATAACTATTAACACCCTTAGACACAAGGAAACATCTCAAACTCAGTTAAGTGTCATGACCTTTTAAACTTCCTTCTCTAGCCACCACTTTTGCCTTGTCTCTCCATGGTGGCCCTAGTGCTCCTGTTTAAACTCTGCAGGAGAGCTGGTAGGGACCATTTTGCTTATAGATCTACAATCTCACTCAGAAATGCTGACAAACAGAAAATGTCCAAAAGAGGCCCCAGCTGTCCCTTTAGGGTGCCTCTCACTCCCTCCATTCTCTGAGTCCAGAAGGCACCATACTCTTTACATGGATTATACATATTTTTTAAAAAAAAGTTCCAGTAAGTTCTAATAGCAAGATTTGAACCTGACGCATGGTGGCGACTATATATATACTATATATAATATAGTGTACATATATAGAGAGTATAGTGTACATACTATATATAATATAGTGTACATAGAGAGAGAGAGAACATTTACACTGTACTTGAAACTATTTACACAGCATCAACTTTGTATTAGGTATTATAAGGAATGTGGAGATGATTTAAAACATGTGAGAGAGTCTCCTTAAGTTACATGCAAAGATTGCACCATTTTATGTAATGGACTTGAGCACCCCTGGATTTTGGTATCTGCAGGTTCAGGGTTCCCAGACCCTATCTCTCAAGGGTACCGAGGAGGGAGGATGGGGCCTTCTCACGACTTCTACTGCTCCCTTGGCCTTGGAAGCTGTCTCAAGTACCACCACCCACCTCCTGAGCTGCCTCGGTCCACAGTTTCTCTGCCAGGCTTTCCTGACCATGGTGTCAGAAATCACAGCCTCCCTCAACCCACATGCCTTATTCACCTCCAGAGCTATTGGGTTGCTGTATTTTGGATTCTAGAACAAAATGTAGTGTCTTTCAGTGCTATATATCTGCTGCATAAATAAACAGTAACTTATTAAACAATCATTTATCTGTACCACAGACTCGACTCACTTATTCCTTGCACCCCAGGTACTTACATTTGATCTTAAACAAAAGGCTGAGAAGCAATTTCTCCAAGCACTTAATGAATTCCAAATCTTCATGAATTGAAACTATCATGCAAGGGAGAAAGTCAGCCAGTATGTAGCTAGATGCTGAGAGGGGCGGTGGTGGTCATTGAAATAATAGGTTTCTAACACAGTTTCTCTCCATATAATACATTTGTTGATAGCTTCCATGCCATTACTACATTTCACTGACATGAACAGACATTCCAAAGGTTACATTTGACCATTTCTGATATCAGACCACATTTCATCAGTAGCATATGATAGTTTGTTTGGTTGTGTGTAAATGATGCCCCTAGTGGTAAAGGTCCCTTCTGCCAATGCAGAAGACATAAAAGATGCAGGTTCTATGTCTGGGTCAGGAAGAACCCCCTGGAGGTGGGCATGGCAACCCACTGCAGTATTTCTGCCTGAAGAATCCTATGGACAGAGGACCCTGGTGGGCTGCAGTCATTAGAGTTGCAGAGTCAAACACGACTGAAGCAACTGCATATATATATGTATATATAAAATAGTTTTATAAAAAATAATGCTTTGGAACTTCCCTAGTAATGCAGTATTTAAGACTCCTCACTTCCAGGCAAGGGGCACGGCTTAAATCCCTGGTCAGGGACCTGTGATCCCACATGCCACTGGATGTGTGCAAAAGTCAAAGGAATAATGTATCTAATAGCGGATGTCATCTTAGATTTACTGAAAATTTCTATTTTTCATAAGCAGAATCTAGCCTACCAAAAATTCATGTCACAAGTCACTAATGGAATGCTAGCTGCATTATATACGCAAACAGTTTAGATAGAGATTGATAAATTGGCTTACTTCCTTCCCCCCGTCCCCAACCAGCAAGCTAAGAGTGATTTTTATGTTTTTAGGTGTTCTTTAAAAAAAAAAAATTTTTAATATTTTTACCTTTTTTGTTTTTTGTTTTAGTTTGAGGGGAATGAAAGTAAAATTTTATGACATGTGAAAATTATATAATATCTAAATTTCAGTGTCACAAATAAGGTTTTACTGGAACACAGCAATGATCATTTGTCACTGTTTGAGGCTATTTCACACTGCTAATGGGAGAGACCTCATGGCCCTAAATGTCTAGTTACTCTCTAGGGCTTTACAGAGAAATTTTGCAGACTCATGGCTGCAGAGAACAAAAGAAATCATTCCAAATCCCATAGTTCACCAGCTCTTGAAGTCCAGTTGACTCAGTGCAGCTAAACACTTCCTACTCTGAGACCAAGTGGAGGGTGGACCTGGAGTCTTTGTCTCCACATCCCAGAAAGATTTCTCTGGGAATAGCAGCACCACTTCCTGTCTCCAGTGTCTGTGGAACTTCTACCTGGCTCTCCAAAAGCCTTTTCTCAATGAGGCTGCAAGAGGAGATCCCAAGCCTTTTAAAGCCCATTCTAGCCCAATCCATAGTATTCAAACCGGGCTCCAATCAGATTTCTGAACCAGATTTTCGCCATAGGATCTTTCAAATAGAAACATTTCTACCAAATTTTTAGAGAGAGGAAGTAATGTAGGTGAGGCTTCAGGGCCCCTCCCTGGGCTATTTTCCAGGTCTCAGTGTGGTGAGAATCCCCACTTGCTTCTCTGGCATCCAGAGGCCCACCACTTTATCTCCAATGTATCTGAATCTTTAGTTATTTAGGGTTCAGTATCTTAAAAGCAGGGGAAGATGGTCCACACAGCTATTCCAACAGGGCATGGGCTGATGTTAGGAACCTACAAAGTCAGGGGTTCTCTTTCAGTGGCAGAAAAGTTCTCCAGCCCAGCTGCAAACAGTGAACCCCTGTCATCTTCCGAGGACCAAGGGGTGGGTATGGGGGAGGGGGGAGGCAGGGTGAGGAGGGCAGGAAGCAAGCTTACTCCCAAGTGATCTGAACTTGAAGACTCAGTATCCCCTGGATTCTCAGGGTCCTCACTATGCTGAACCCTGGGAGCTTTTACTAGGCAGGGGCTCAGTCTTTCTTAAACCACGTCAGGGGTGTCAGGTCACACCCTCACCCCCGTCCTTCTCCCTTTCCACCTCACCTCTCCTCTTCTCTGTCCTCCTTTGCAGCACCTAGATTATATCTCAAGCTTTCCCTCCCACTGCCTTTACACCCCTGGGCACACAGATTCATGGGGGGGGGGGTGGTTTCAGAGAAGAAATATGTGGATTTCCATTCATTATAAGGTAACAGAGTCACTGAATTCCAACAAAACTGATGTACACTAATGAACGTGATCGCAAATGCTGTAACCAGAGAAAACATCAAAAATACTATTCTTATCAAATCAACATGTGCTCACCATAAATTTACAGAATATATGTCCATTACATCTGAACGAAGCAGAGAAAAAATGAAAACTGGCCATTAGAAAGAGCTCCTTTTATGTTCTTTTAAGAAGCATGGTGGTGGTGCAGTATCTAGTTGCTCAGCATGTCTGACTTTTTGCGACCCCATAAACTGTAGTCAGCCAGGCTCCTCTACCCATTGAACTCACCAGGGAAAATTGCTGGAGCAGGTTGCCATGCCCTTCTCCAATGATGGTGAGTATCAGAACCCAAGGATAGGGACTTCCTGGCAGTCCTGTGGTTGAGAATCTGCCTTCCAATGCAGGGAATGCGGTTTTAATAAGTGCTGGGTAAATCACAGCAAATGGTGAGTTCAGTCATGAAATACTCCTTGGAAGAAAAGTTATGACCAACCTAGACAGTATGTTCAAAAACAGAGATATTACTTTGCCGACTAAGGTCCGTCTAGTCAAAGATAAGGTATTTCCTGTGGCCATGTATGGTTGTGAGAATTGGACTGTGATGAAAGCTGAGCACCGAAGTACCGATGCTTTTGAAGTGTGGTGTTGGAGAAGACTCTTGAGAGTGCCTTGGACTGCGAGGAGATCCAACCAGTCCAGTCTGAAGAAAATCAACCCTGGGATTTCTTTGGAAGAAAGAAACTGAAACTCCAGTACTTTGGCCACCTCATGCAAAGAGTTGACTCATTGGAAAAGGCTCTGATACTGGCAGGCACTGGGGGCAGGAGAAGAAGGGGATGACAGAGGATGAGTGGCTGAATGGCATCACAGACTCGATGGATCTTAGTCTGAATGAACTCTGAGAGATGGTAATGAAGAGGGAGGCCTGGCTTGCTGCGATTCATGGGGTCACAAAGAATCGGACACAACTAAAGGACTGAAGTGAACCGAAGATCCCACATGCCACAGGGCAGTAGAATGGACAAAGTCTCCTGCATGCCACAGCTAAGACCCGAAACAGCCAAATAAATGAATAAAACTGAATATATTTTAAAACACTATGCTCTACATTCTTCTGGATATATTTGAAAGCATGATATTAACTGTTTTATTTATTTATAGACACACCATGAGACTTCCTGCAGGAGGTTAGTTTCCTGACCAGGGACTGAACCCAGGTCACCAGAGTGAAAACATTGAGCACTAACTGCTTGCTTGCTAGGGAATTCCTCGTTTGATTTACTGAAAAAGTTTATTTCTATTGCGTGCCAAAAGGTACATCCTTTATAGTGTTTACACTTAGAATAAAAATATTTTGGATGTCAATTTTAAAATGGTTGCAAAACTTAGGGGAAAGGAAGAAACATTTGACTACCTATTTATGCTTCTAGGCTTCCCTGATGGCTCAGAGAGTTAAAAATCTGCCTGCAGTACAGGAAACCAGGGTTTAGTCCCTGGGTCAGGAGGTCTCCTGGAAAAGGAACTGGCTATACACTCAAGTATGCTTGTCTGGAGAATTCTGCGGACAGAAGAGCCTGGGAAGCTACTATCCATGGATTTGCAAAGAGTCAAACACAACTGGAAGACTAACACTTTCACTTTCATAAGCTTCGAAAGATTGCTTACATCTCAGAATCACCTGGAACTTTATTAAACATAGAGATTCCAGGGCTGCATATCACACCCAAGAAACTCAAATTGCCCAAGGAGGGGGCCTGGGAACCTGAAAGTTCAATGTTTGCCTCACTTGATTCTTAAGTGAAGTGAATCCCAGGGTGTAAAATCACCCAATACTTTGGGAAAGATTGATCTCTGGTGGCTCAGCAGTAAAGAATCCGACTGTTAATGGAGGAGACCTGGATTCAGCCTTCGGTTCGAAAAGATCTCCTGGAGGAAGAAATGGCAACCGCTCCAGTATTCTTGTCTGAGAAATCCCATGAACAGAGGTGCCTGGCAGGCTACAGTCTATGGGGACACAAAAGACTCAGACACACAAGTTAGCAACTAAACCACAACAGTGAAAGTGAAACTGCTCAGTCATGTCCAACTGTTCATGAACACATGGACTATATACAGTCCATGGAATCCTTCAGGCTAGAATACTGGTGTGGGTAGCCTTTTCCATTTTCAGGGATCTTCTCAATTCAGGGATCAAACCCAGGTCTCCCACATTGTAGGGAGATTCTTTACCAGCTGAGGCACAACAGTAGCCCAAGCAACTATAAGAACGTGCTTAAAATACACAAGAATCTACTCCTTCAGGAGACTCTAAGGATTGAGGGCTGGGAATTCATTTTTTTCTTCGTGTAACACACTGAGCACTTGTCTTGGGAGGAGCAGGTTATTGGTAATTCAATAAACCAATCAGATGTTGTAGCTTGACTTGGGAGCTTCATCCTCCCCACCACCCTTCACAGATTTTGAAGGGTTCTAGGACCTCCACACCCTCTTTTGGGCCTTCTAGATGTCCTTTGTGTTGAAGGAAGTTAGTGTATAAGCAAAGCTTAGAGATCTGGATCCAAACTTCTCAGTTGGGGCCACAAATCTCTTAAGCTGTGCTTCTTAACTCTCAGTGAATCTAAGGGATTGCCTATCGGTCTTGTGCAAAAACGCATTCTCATCCAACAGCTGTGGTAGGGCCTGAGAGTCTCAGCTTCTCACAAGCTCCAGGTGTTGCCCAGGCTGCTTAGGGTGTCCATATTAAACAGTGAGTACTAGAGAGCTTTTAAAAAGGACTGATGTTCTGGTTGATTCTGCCGATCTTACTCAATACCCACAGAATCAATATCTCCAGGAATGGGACCAAGGATTAAACATCATTAAAGTTTTCAGATATTTCTAAGGAGCAAGTAGGGTGCAAAAGTGTAGCCAGGCAAATCACCCTACCATCAATCCTGTTTTGGGCTTCACTGTGTTCTGCAAAATCCATATGTTGGGGGACTTTCCTAAAGATCCAGTGGCTAAAACTTTCCACTCCCAGTACTGGGGGCTGGGCTTCTACAGATGTTGTAACTTGACTTGGGAGCGTCATCCTCCCCACCATCCTTCACAGATTCTGAAGGGTTCTGGGACCTCCACACCCTCTTTTGGGCCTTCTAGATGTCCTTCGTATTGAACGAAGTTAGTGTATAAGCAAAGCTCAGAGATCTGGATCCAAACTTCTCAGTTGGGGCCACAAATCTCTTAGGCTGTGGTTCTTAACTCAGTGAAACTAAGGGATTGCCTATCGGTCTTGTGCAAAAATGCATTCTCATCCAACAGCTGTGGTGGGGCCTGAGAGTCTCAGCTTCTCACAAGCTCCAGGTGTTGCCCAGGCTGCTTAGGGTGTCCATATTAAACAGTGAGTACTAGAGAGCTTTTAAAAAAGGACTGATGTTCTGGTTGATTCTGCCGATCTTACTCAATACCCACAGAATCAATATCTCCAGGAATGGGACCAAGGATTAAACATCATTAAAGTTTTCAGATATTTCTAAGGAGCAAGTAGGGTGCAAATGTGTAGCCAGGCAAATCACCCTACCATCAATCCTGTTTTGGGCTTCACTGTGTTCTGCAAAATCCATATGTTGGGGGACTTTCCTAAAGATCCAGTGGCTAAAACTTTCCACTCCCAGTACTGGGGGCTGGGCTTCTGTCTGTGGTCAGGGAACTAGATCCCATGAGCTGCCAGGAAGCCCGAAGACCATACATACCACAACTAACTCCTGGCCCAGTCAAATACATTAATTTATTAAAATTTATCTGCATCATAATTCCTAACCCCCAACACATTGGAATGTAACCCTATTTGTAGATTATACCTTTAATGAGGTGATTAAGTTAAAACGAGGTCACTAGAGTGGGCCCTAGTCCAATCTGATGGCTCTCTATATAAAAAGAAAGAGGGAAATTCCCTGGAAGGCCACTGGTTTGGACCCTGCACTTTCAGTGCTGAGGGCATGGATTCTATCCTTAGTTGGGAAACTAAGAGCTTGCAAGCTGTGTTGGTTGGCCAACAAAAGAAACAAAAAAAGACAGACAGAACCTGTTCCCAACTTTCCTTCCATGGACAACCTTAAGGCCAACTCCAGTCCAGGTCTATTGCTGTGGTCAAGGAGGAAGCTCCCTGGGGCTTGTGGCCATGGAGTGACATGTGGTCAGGCTGAGTGTCCACCAACAGGGCTGGGCATCTCACACCAAGTGAGAACCTGGTACCCAGGCGATCAAGTCCTCGGGACACAGGCTGGTGCCTTCTGACCTACAGGCTAAGGTTGTGTGAGAAGAGGACTCTACAAGATGTCCCAAAGGCACACCTTTCAAGAGAATATTAATCCAGGTGGCTAGCCTCTACCCACTTCCTCCGTCTCTAGGTGAGAGCTTGGCCCTTCCATTGTTCTCACAAACCTTTGCACTTCTACACTCCCTGGTACAGCATTACCTCAAGAAATTGTTGTTGTTCATTTGCCCAGTTGTATCTGCAACCCCATGGACTGCAGCATATCAGACCTCCCTGTCCTTCACCATTTCCTGAGGTTTACTCAAGTTCATGTCCATTGCATTGCTGATGCCATCCAGCCATCTCATTCTCTGTTGCCCTCTTCTTCTTCTGCCCTCAATCTTGCCCAG
>SJYC01071526.1:0-16930 GCA_006408675.1 Madoqua kirkii
CAATTTAAAGAAACATATGAAGTTCATGATACTGTGAAAGGCAGGTGGATGTAGCAGCAATCATAAAGGTTTTTATATCCTATTACAGATGGGCACCTAAGGCTCCAGAGGCCCCACACCTTCACACAGCAGGTTTATCTAAGAGTGGCATGCAGGGTGGGGTGGAAAGTGGGGAAATAGTGGCAGAGTGGCCAGTTAGCCAGCTGCTCAGTGTGAAGTGAAGATTCGCTAGGAGTCTTGAGAGGTGGTGAAGGAGGAGAGGAAACAGGAGAGCCACTGGCTAGACCATTGTACAGTCAGGTGTTTCATGAGTGTGTGCATTTCTCTGTGCATTTGGGTTGATGTGCGATGCTCATTTAGGGTTCAGACCCCCAGTGTGTCTGATTGTTCTGGTGGTGAACATTGGCGGATGCTGAGAGATAACTCATAATCCAATGCTGATGTTTCCTGAGCCTTAGAGTGGGCCACATCCTTGCTACATCTCTGTTTCTCACAATAACCCCATGAAATATCTACCATTGTTCCCACTGTTTTACAGATGAGGGAACTGAGTCTCAGAGAGGTTAAGTCATTTGCCCAGAATCGTACAGCTGGGATTCAAATCTGAGTCTGGCTGACCGCAAGGCCTTTAGCCACTGCATGTACTGCCTCGTCATTGATCGATGACTTTTTTTACAGCATCTTCTGCTGTTTCTCACTTTTCTCAGTCATTTAACCTAGAGTGTGAATTTCTATCACTTAGCTCACAATTTGATTCTTTTCTCTTAAGCATCAGAAACAATGGAAATTCACCAGCCCCTAAGCCCCAGTTTTAACCCTTGTGCAGCATAGTCTATATATCTTATTCTGTGGTTTATATCATCATTAGAGTGGCTCTATTGGCCCTTTAAGAAGCTAATTAATCACTAAATATAGACCACGAGTTGTTCTTTTCAACCCCCTGCCTGTCTCTTCCCCTCATTGTGTGATGCCATCTGGTGCTATGATCTCATGCTTTTTGTGTTCCTTTCCAGAGAACCAGATTCATTGCTCTCTAAGCCCGGAAAGCCAGTTAATTTAAAAGTTGCATGCATGGATTTGAAAAAATTTGCATCGAATGCCTCCTTGTGGATTTTCACAGTATCACTCTTCAGTATATGTCATGGAACTTCTATCTTGACCACCCTCTATGTATATACATATTCTTGTCTTTTTATCAAAAGAACTTTAATTTGTCTTTAGCAAACCATCAACAACTACAGGTCTTTTCCTGTGTGATTTTCATGAAGTTTCATTTTGTCAGTTTTACGTGAAGCAAGCAGTGCTATAGGAAACCAGAACTTAATAATATACTTTCCTTTTCAAATTGATTTGACTTTCTGCTGTGATGGTGGAACAAATGTTTAAAGGATATAAAAGAGCTAATGGCGGGCCTCTGACCCTACTGCTGATCTGTCCTTTCTCCATCTTTACCCCCACTTCTGCCTGAAATCTCGAATAATCTTTCAAGGGAGTGTAACTCCCGGGCATTTTCTTGTAAACTCAAGGAAGTTGCTCTCGGTTCCCCACCATTCTCCTAATCTTTGGGATGCTCCATTCAGACCGTGTCACTCTCCCCAATCTCTTTTTCTTCTCATTTCAGAGTTTTTGGCAGTTTAAATTTAGCCTGGAAGCCTCCTGGGGAAGGAAAGGTAATTTGGTTGTGTGTACAGTGCTTACCTCATCCCTGGCACGTGTAGGGAGCAGAACACTGGGCTGGCTGCCCTCCTCTTTTCTGCTACTGCCTCTGCCCCCAGGGATCACACCCATTTCCAGCAGGGATGGAGGAGGAGATGGGCTCTGAGAGTATTAGTAATGATGTTTAGCAAGGGGCCAAACATTTTCTTAGCACAGGAGTTGGTAGAAGGCCAGCCCTCTGAGACTGAGAGAATTTCTTCCCAGTCCAACTCCATATCTAGCCTTAAGCAGCCTCTGTGAGTCGCAGGAAGGATGAAGCCACTGAGTCAATCCAGTCTCTGAATAATGTGTGTTGAAAGGTATGGATAGTGTACAGACAGAAGCCTCAATTTCAGTATCAGGTTTGTTTCCAAAAGAGCATATGCTTGTACTAAACTGAAAAATTTGTTTTTCACTTCAAACTGACAGTTCATTTAATATCTACAGTTCTTGAATTTACGATTAACAGGGGGGAAGGGTGAGAGGATAGATTGGGAGTTTAGGATTGACATGTATACACTCCTGTGTTTAAAATAAAATGCCTTTCCATGAAAAAAAACTAACCACAGGTCTCACTACCCACAGAATTAAGAGGCATTTCTAAAAGAGTAAGGATTCCTAACTTTGCTGAGTGAGCATTATGCAAAGTTTGGATGATATCGTATATGTTAAAGTTTGGTTATTGCTTTGTACTTTGTATTATTGCTTTGGTCTAGTTACTTAACCTTTGTGAGCATCAGATTTTTATTCCTACCTAATGGACTTAATAATACCTATTTTATATCTAGTTCTTAGGGGAATTGGTGAGTATCAAAATGAATTTTGACAAATGCTTTTTTTTCATCTATGAGGTGGTTTCTGCACTTCATTCTATCGATAAGGCATATTATCTCAATCTATCTTCCTATGTTGAACCAGCCTTACCATCCTGGCATAAATTGCATTTGGTCCTGATGTTCTATCCTTTTTATATGTTGGTGAATTCAGTTTGCTAGTACTTTATTGAAGACTTTTGACTATATAGTCATAAGAAGTGTTTTGTAATATTCTTTTCTTGTGATGCCTTTGTTTTTTGTATCAGAGCAAAACTGCCGCTGCTGCTGCTAAGTCGCTTCAGTCGTGTCCGACTGTGCGGCCCCATAGACGGCAGCCCACCAGGCTCCCCTGTCCCTGGGATTCTCCAGGCAAGAATACTGGAGTGGGTTGCCATTTCCTTCTCCAATGCATGAAAGTGAAAAGTGAAAGTGAAGTCGTTCAGTCGTGTCCGACTCATAGTGACACCATGGACTGCAGCCCACCAGGCTCCTCCATCATGGGATTTTCCAGGCAAGAGTACTGGAGTGGGATGCCATCACCTTTTCCACAGGGCAAAACTGGCCTCATCTAATGATTTGGGAATTGTACACTCCTCTTTTTTTTTAAAGTGTTTATGAAACGTGCTTAATTCTTCTTTAAACATTTGGTAAAGTTCACCAGTGAAGCGCTTTGGTTCTGGACTTTCCTTTGTGGGAATTTTTTTTTTTAACTAAGTTGATAACTAACTCAGGCTCTTTAGTTGATATCCATCTGTTTACATGTTCTATTTCTTCTTGAGTCAGTTTTGGTAATTTGTGTCTCTCTAGGAAGTTCTCATATAATCTGTAGTATCAAATTTGTTGACATGTAATTTTTTCACGGTATTTTCTTGTTACCATTTTTTGTTTTTGTAAAGTGATGTCTTCTGTTTAATTTCTGAATGTAGTTAGCTCAAGTCTTCTCTCCTTTTGCCTTGATTGATCTAGAAAAGGATTTGTCAATCTTATTAATCTTTTCAAAGAATCAATTAAAAAAAAAAACTTTCCTCATTTTTCTAGTCTACTAAATTTACTTCTGCCCTAATTATGTAATCCCTCCTGCTTTGGGTTTAGTTTGTTTATCTCTTTTTAGTTTCTTCAGATAGTCTGTTTACATGTTCTATTTCTTCTTGAGTCAGTTTTGGTAATTTGTGTCTCTCTAGGAAGTTCTCATATAATCTGTAGTATCAAATTTGTTGACATGTAATTTTTTCACGGTATTTTCTTGTTACCATTTTTTGTTTTTGTAAAGTGATGTCTTCTGTTTAATTTCTGAATGTAGTTAGCTCAAGTCTTCTCTCCTTTTGCCTTGATTGATCTAGAAAAGGATTTGTCAATCTTATTAATCTTTTCAAAGAATCAATTAAAAAAAAAAAACTTTCCTCATTTTTCTAGTCTACTAAATTTACTTCTGCCCTAATTATGTAATCCCTCCTGCTTTGGGTTTAGTTTGTTTATCTCTTTTTAGTTTCTTCAGATAGAAAGTCAGGCTGCTGAGTTGAGACTTTCTCTTTTAATGTAGGCATTTAAGGGTGTGGATCCCCTCTAAGCACTGCTTTAGCTGTGTCTCACGCTGCTGCTGCTGCTGCTGCTGCTAAGTCACTTCAGTCGTATCCCGCTCTGTTCGACCCCATAGATGGCAGCCCACCAGGCTCTGCTGCCCCTGGGACTCTCCAGGCAAGAACACTGGAGTGGGTTGCCATTGCCTTCTCTGAGCTGCATCTCATAGATTTTCACATGTTGTGATTTTGTTTTCATTAATCTCAAAGTGTTTTTAAACTTTCCTTGTAACTTCTTTTTGACTCATTCATTGTTTAGAAGTGTTACTTAATTTCCACAAATTTCTGAATTTCCAAAATTTCCTTTTATTGATTTCCAATTTCATTATATTGCAGTTAGAGAACATACTTTATATGACTTTTAAATGCTTTGAGATTTATTTTATCACATAAAATGTGGTGTATGCTGGGGAGTGTACACTTGAAAATTACATATATTCTGCTGTTTGGTGGAGTGTTCTGTAGATGCCTGTAGTTGGTTTATAGTGCTGTTCAAATCTTCTGTTTATTTCTTGATTCTCCGCTATTCTACCATTATTGAAAGTGAGGTGCTAAAGCCTCCAACTATTATTGTTGAATTGTCTATTTCTTCCTTTAATTATGTCAGTTTTTTTTTAGTATTTTGGGGCTTTGTTGATAAGCAGATAAAATGTGTTTAAAGTTGTTATATCTTCTTAGTGAATTGACCCTTTTATCATTATAAAATGTCTGTCTTTGTCTCTAGTAACAGTTTTTGTCTTAAAGTCTAATTTTTTTGATATTAGTATAGAGTCTGAGTGAACTCCGGGAGTTGATGATAGACACGGAGAAGGCAATGGCACCCCACTCCAGTACTCTTGCCTGGAAAATCCCATGGATGGAGGAGCCTGGAAGGCTGCAGTCCATGGGGTCGCTGAGGGTTGGACACGACTGAGTGACTTCACTTTCACTTTTCACTTTCATGTATTGGAGAAGGAAATGGCAACCCACTCCAGTGTTCTTGCCTGGAGAATCCCAGGGACAGGGGAGCCTGGTGGGCTGCTGTCTATGGGGTCAAACAGAGTTGGACACGACTGAAGCAACTTAGCAGCAGCAGCAGCAGCAGTGGGTATCACATAGTTGGATCATGTTATTTTACCCGTAATGCAATCTCTGCTTTTGTTGGAATGTTTGGTCTATTTATATTTAATGTCATTACATTTATGTTTCCCTGTTTTGTAACAGTACAAATGTTTTGTTGTTTGCTTGTTTTTCCATGTGGATTCAGTTACTGTTATTTCATTCAGCCTGAAGGACTTCCTTTGCTATTTCTTATAGGGCAGGTCTGCTAGTGACACATTCTCTGTTTTTGTTTAACTGGAAGTGTCTTCATTTTCTGTTCATTTCTGAAGGATAACTTTGCTGCATTTAAAATTCTTGGTTGACATTCTTTCTTTTAGTGCTTTGACTATGTCATTCCACTCCCTCTGACCTCCATGGTTTCTGCTGAGAAATCAGTTTCTAATCTTTTGAGGAGTCCTTACATATGATACATTGCTTTTTTTCTTGTGGTTTTCAAGAGTCTCCATCTTTGGCTTTCAACAGTTTGATGATGGTGTGTCTGAATATGAGTTTGTCCTTTTTTTTACTTCATTAGACTTCTTAGATGTATAGATTCATGTTTTACATCAAATTTGGAAAATTTTTGACAATTATTTCTTCAAATATTCTTTTTGTCCCTTTTTCCTCTCCTCCTTTCTGGACTCCCATTATATTTCTCAGACGGGATAATTCAATTTATCTATCTTTAGGTTGACTGATTATTTTTCCTGCCTGCTCAAAACTTTGTTGAGCCCCTCTAATAAATTTTTAAATTTCAGTTATTATACTTTTCAACTTTTGAATTTCTATTTATTTTTCTTTTCATACATTTCATCACACTACTGATACTCTCTATTTGGTGAGACATCATTCTCACACTTGCCTTTAGTTCCTTGGACATGGTTTCCTTTAATTCTTATAACATATTTAGAACATTTGATTTAAAGTCTTGGTTAGGGACTTCCCTGGTGGTCCAGTGGTTAAGACTCCATTTCCACTACAGAGGTCAGGGGTTCAATCCATGGTTGGGGAGCTAAGATCTCACATGTTTGGCGTTGTGTTAAAAACAGAAAACAAAAAACAAGAAACAAAGCCTTGAACTGTGAAGTCTTGGTTAGGTAAACCCAGTATCTGGGCTTGCTCAGTGATAGTTTCTATTGACTGACCTTTTTTTTCCTATGTGTGTGTCATATGTTCCTTTTCTGTGTTTGCTTTGTACTTTTTAATTGAAACTGGGCATTTAAAATTATATAGCAATTCTGGAAATTAGATTCTTCCTTCTGCTCTGAGTTTGTTATTGTTTTTTGTGTCAACTTTTTTTTTTTAATGATTCTACTGAACTAATTCTGTGAAGTCTGTATCCTTTGTCATATGTAGGCCCTAAAGTCTCTGCTTGACTAGCTTAGTGGGAAGTTAATGACTATACAGAAATGTCCTTAACTGCCGAGAACCAATAAGTTCTCAGTCTTTGCCGATGGGCAGTGTGTGTGTGTTGGGGCATGTCGTTCAACTCGGCTTTAGCCCTTCAGTTCCTGCTCACATAACATATATAAACACTGATCTTATATGGCTTATAGACCTCACAGCCAAAGAGAAAAATAAAAGGGAGCTTTGAGCTTTTTATTTCCTTGGAGAAGGAAATGGCAACCCATTCCAGTACTCTTGCCTGGAGAATCCCATGGAGGGAGGAGCCTGTTAGGCTACTAGTCCATGGGGTCGCAAAGAGTCGGTTAAGACTGAGCGACTTAACTTTCACTTTTGAGCTTTTTGGAGAATCTGTGGTTTCATAAGGAAAAGAAAAATAAGCTTCCAAAAAGCAGAGATAGTCTTGGGTAGTATTTTTCAGCTGCCTGTATCAGAATTACTCAAGATGTTTGTTAAAAGTCAGGTTTTGGCTCCGTCCTAAATCTTTTGATTTAGAATATCTTTGGTGAGGTCCAGGGTCTGCATGTTAACTATCTCCCCAGGTGATTCTTATGTACACTAATGACTGAGAAACTATGAGAAATAATCCTGTAGGTGCCTTCATAACTGGCTCATGATATTAACTATGCTCAAATATTAATCTCCCTTTTCAATGTCTGATCTTTAAAAAATTTTCACTTTATTATTACATTTACTTGAAGTCTGCCAATTAGAGATTTATGTGCATCTATGAAAATATTTTTTAACTGCTGCCTGAATTAAAGGATTAACATTTACTCACAGCTCTTTAAAATTAATCTAATCAGTTTGCATTTAGAAACAACTGATCAATTTAATTTACAAGGAAAGAACAACGTTTTGTTTTATTTTACTTGGAAAGGAAGATAGATACCTTTGTTGGATCCAGCAAATTTTAGGGGAAAAATAGGCCTGTGTTAATCTATGCAATAAAAGCATGGATTGGAAGGGACTATAGAAGAAGTTGCTAGATAAAGTAGTGGGTATTTGCCCCTTTCAAAATATTATGCAAACAACCAGAAAAGGGAGGAAACACATTTCTTTCTCCTTTTAATATTACCCTTTCTCTTAGGACCTCAAATTCAGATCAATAAAATTTGTGTTAAGGAGTTACTTCAGGTACTCTTGGGCTAGTTAGGCTCTTGTGGGTTGTCTGGAGACCTAATTACCACTTACACCATCATGTGGAAGCCTCTTTATGGAAAAATGTCTTCTGGTTTACAAATAACATACTTCCTGATGTACTTTTTGATGCAGCCCATTTGAGAATTTGAGGTTGGATCAAATTTGGATGCATGAAATTTATCTGTGTTAACATTCCAAGATGATTTCTCCCAATCCTCTGTATACTTCTAGGCCATTTCTCCTTGAGGAGTTTTGTCTTTAATTAACACAAATTCAATGTTGAAAAAACAATTAAGGGAGTTTAGATTCTTATCAAATTTAATAAATTCAAAGATAGAAACATGATTTTAAAAATTATTTCATGTTTTGGATTTGTACTGCTTTGACTTGTCTCTATTAATGAGAGTAATCAATAGATTCTTCTTCCTTGTCCTTTCAAGCCAGTTTAGGATGCATTATCCTGCCTTCAGTTTCCAGAATTCTATTCCAAATGCACAAACTAGTAGCTCACATTTCTTGTTTCCTTCAAGGAATTGCACAGCGATGTACAGCCATCAAGTACCACTTTTCTCAGCCAATCCGCTTACGAAACTCCCTTTCAATTTGACCAAGACAATCCAGCAAGATGAATGGCACCTGCTTCGTGAGTATTTCTTGGAAGGGGTCAGAGGGGAAGCGATGTTTTTCTGAAAAGCATTCCCACCAGCCGTTTGAGATCTGGACTGAAAGATGCTGTGCTGATCCTGCGTGGGCCTCTGGCCCCCATCTGACTTGGGCAGAGACTTAGAGGGTCATCTCACCATGCAGAGGTCACAGCTTGTTTGCAGATCGGACGTGTGAGTCAGGCGTGGGGCTCTGGGAGACAGTGCAGCGAGCCTGTTTGTCCTGGTGGCATCTGTATACAAGCCACATCCTGGGTGTTTCCTTTACCAAGTCATGGGGTACAAGGCCCTGATCTGGCAATTGTCTCAATGAGTCCAGGAGATTGTACCTTAGGTGCTCTTATTTTTGTTTTGCTTATCTAATATTCACTTTAGTTACTGTTTCTGTCTCAGACCTTGATGTTTCTGCTCAAATATCTTTATTGAGTGTATGTTATAATTTTCTCAGAAGGTGTCTGTTACCTCCACATCTTGATGGCAGGAACTCTTTTGTTACTGTCAAGAAAATGTGAAAATCTAGAAAGGATTGTGCATTGTGACACCAAAGAAAACTGATATTTCCCTGAAAACTATTGATTCATGTTGCCTAGGGATAGCTAATACAGGAAAGCAGAAAAATACTAGGCCTCATTCTTTTTAGTGTTTACCCCAGTCAGAGGTTGACATTGTCATTTCCAATGCAATCAGTGCAAGGACCTCAGTGATCTTGTTTGGTGACAAAAGTAACTACAAAGGCAGAGTTTCATTTTGCAAAGTAAAATCTCTGTGCAGAGCAAAGGGCTCTGTTTTGAATCTCAAACACATAAATGGAAGCTCTTAAGATATTGCCCACAGCAGTGGCATAATATTATAAATATTGTGATTGGCACATTTAGAACTTGGAAAGTCCTTGGCTTAAATGTGGTTTATTTCTTAATAAACCTGAAAATTCCTGAAAATTATTTTTGGCTGGTGATCTTAATGGTCATTTCTCAACAGACCTTAGAGCCTTATCTAAGTGTTCTTATAATTACTTTTGAACATGTGTGGGGTTCTTTGCCTCAATCATCTATCCAGAAAGCCACATGGTCATTGGTTTTAGGTGAGAAAAGATTACAGGGTCCTGAAAAAGAACCTCATCTCTTTAAGAGTTTGTACCCTGCCACTGCCCAGCCAGACCATTGAGCGTTGTCCTCCTAATCCTCTTTGAGGTTCTCATGGAAAGATGCTTTCAGCAGTCTCAGGTGTGACTCTTTCCAAGACAGTCACCCTCGGTGATCTGTACCATGTTTACCAGATAAGCTTAACATGTCTGGTACTAATGCCAATCCCATGTAGATTATATCTGAACCTTGTGTGTCTACATTTTAATGGCCATATAAAATACAACTTGAATCACAGGGAATTTAGGAGGTTGTGAGATTATGGTGGCTGAGCTATGTTGACATCGAATGTCTCAAAATGACCTGCACTGTAATATTAAACAGCCCCTTTAAATGAACTGTGTCTGTGACCCCTACCTCTGTGATGTATGCACTTTCCCTTCTAGGCTGCAATGCCCTGATTCAGTACAGATGCTCTGAGCTCAAAATAAGAAATTCTTTTGAAAGAAAGGGGTGAACCATGTGTGACAAGGCTAAGATACCATAATTCACCCTGTATACACCACCCTGAGTTGCCTGGGAACCGCAGGAACACACAGTGAGGTGGTGTCTGCCTGGGCACCTTCGCAGAGCAGCCCACATTCCTGCAGCAGGGCATGCCTATTGTCTGGGCTCTCTATGTGTATAGGTGCATGATCCACCTTGCCCAGGACTGTTCACTGGTCTCAGGGTCAGCATTATGTTTGGGATCTATTGCTTTAAGAGGGATCAGAGAAATTTAGCCACAATTTAAAAAAGTATCTTCATTCAAATTTAAAAAAGGAGAGAGGAAAATAGAAAAAGAAAATAACAGGAGGGTGGGCAGTCAGAGTATTCAAAGTGTTCATTGCTCGTCATGTCTGACTCTGCAACCATGTGGACTGTAGCCTATCAAGCTCCACCGTCCATGGAATTCTCTAGGCAAGAATAGTGGAATGGGTTACTATTCCCTTCCCCAGAGCATCTTTCTGACCCAGGGTTTGAACCTGGCTCTCCTGTATTGCAGGTAGATTCTTTACCATCTGAGCCACCAGGGAAGCCCAATGCACCAAAGTACATGAAGTCAGTCCATCTCTTGGTTATGGCCCGGAATGTGGGGAGGGGATGGGTTCCTGGCCCGGTGATCACAACCATTGGTGGTTTTGTGATAGACCAAACTTGACAGTTGCATATACAGTGGGCTTGGCCATGAAAACAGCCCTTCCTTAACCTGAGTACTTGGATGCATGGGTTGTATGACCTGTGTTTAAGGGGAGAGGGCCTTTATGAGCAGATGTCTTATATGTACATCTTGGGTCCCATTTTAGGTACAACTGCTTTCACTTTCTCAAATTCTTTTTGAAAATAGGCAGGAAGAAATATAACTAAAAAATAAAATAATTGGCATCCTTGGTGCACAGGTAAAACCATGTTTCACTGTAGCTTACCTTTTAGACTTTTTCCTCAAAGTCAAATTAATTAGTCACTTCAGTTGGTCATGACCTAGGTTTCTGTTGCTCTTTGAAGGATAATAAAGATCTTTTGCAGACCTTCTTCAGTTTGTTCAGTACAACCTTGTTTGTTTGCAACCAAACTCTTAGTTTGTTAAGTAACTCATTATCTATAGCCCTTGTTTGCCCTGGTGTCCTCTGGTCTGTGTCCTACTTGTATGGACTTTTCCATGGATTTAGAGAAGGCAGATGCTGATACCTCAATTCATTATACCCCATCTGTCCTCTTACTGAATACCTGTGAAGTTTATTTACTAAATCACCTTGGCCCTGTAGATGCTATGCCTATCCATACAACTTATTAATTTTCACAGTGTATACAGAGCTCTTGATTCTCTAATTTTCAATAACTCTCCTTCTTCTTATTTTGAATGTTTGTATTTGAATTAGATTTAAGAAGAATCACTGCTGGCTTCCTGGGCATGGCTGTGGCTGTCCTGCTTTGTGGTTGCATTGTGGCCACGGTCAGCTTCTTCTGGGAGGAAAGCCTGACCCAGCACGTGGCTGGACTCCTTTTCCTCATGACAGGTACGTGGAGCACCTCTGACACCTTTCCCAGAAAAAGTGAAGGCTATTCTATAGCATGTAGCTTCACTTTGTTTTCTCTCTGTTAATTTTATTTTCATTTGTGAGAAAAGCAACCAAAAGGTTCTTTGGCTTTGGTGGGCAATACAGAATTTAAAGAAAATAGCAATGTTAAAAACACAGTCCTGATTTCCCTGTTGTGGTACATTACAAGATTAGATGGAGATGTCTTGGGTTTAATCTCTGTATGAGGCAGATCTGATTTTTTTTGTCCCATTCTTTCATATTGCCCCCCTAGCTCTTAGCAAAAGTGGACCATTGGTTCTCAGGAACCCTCCAGCAGAGGATGATAGCTCAGCACAGTCCACGCCTCTGGGCAGAAGGTCAGCTCAGTCCATCCTTAGTGATGGAGTCACTGGTGTCATTTTTACGCACAAAAACAGATTCATTCATTTTATTCTACAGATATTTTTTGAGGACTTACTGTGGGCCAGGCACTGCTTTACATACTAAAGACACACAGAGATTAAGGCAGATAAAATTCTTCTCCATTTCTGTTGTGGGGAGACACAAATGATCATTTATAACAGGCATAAAGCTGTGAGAAAGAGAAACGATTTGGCCTAGGGGACCCTTTTCTAAATGGGGAGTGTGCTGCAGGCAGAGGAAGGCACAGTGCCAGGCTCCAAGGAGGGCTGGGCTGATGCTTGTGTTTTGAGCTACAGAGCGACCAGTGTGGCCGGAGAGCAAGGAGGGGAGGGACAGCATCCTGTGAGGCAGAGAAGCAGGCAGTGGCTTGGATTTTAATCCAAGGGTGAAGGAAGTCACCAGAAGGTTTTAAACCGAGTAGTGACTTCATTTTAAAGCAGCAGGTTGGGTGGGAGTGTGTGGAGACATAGCTGGTCTTACCGATTAGCAGGTGAAGGACATTTTTGTCTAAGAAGGAGTCAAAAGAGCTGAATTGAAGGCTGAAATTGACTGAATATGGCTTTGGGGGAGAAAAATCTTTCCTCCTGCTGCTTCTCAGGACATGAGTGTGATAGTGATTAGTGCCAAGTTAGCAGTCTCACCTGAGCACGCTTCGCATCAGGGCACTATTACTCTAGAAGTGCGGGCACTTTGAATAAGCTTATTTTTGCTTCTCTGGAGCCTGTTACTCAAGTGAGCACGACTGGGTTTTCTGACACTTCTCACTGTCACGGCCACTTACTCAAGCCGGTGTTACCTGGAGGCAGCAGTACTCCTCGGTGGTTGGCGCTGTCTTCTCTGTCTTCATGACTGACAGGTAGATGGTCAACCAGTCAGCCCGCCTAACCCAGTTCTGCCACAGAGGCCCTTCCTTCTAAGTTCTGTGGGTGCCTTTTCTACCTGGTGATATGGGGCTGCAACTGGCAGTGATCTGGAATCTGGATGATCACTGTGAACATAACATTTAAAAGTCACCTGGGTCCTGCAAAATTCTTAGCAGAACATCAACTTTTCCAAATTTGGGGGATTACATAGAGACTGAAGGACTGTAGCCCTGGGAGGCTAAAAATATCTTCTCCCTTTTCTTCCCTTCCTTTATTAGCTGAGCCCTCATTTTTCTAACTCTTGTCCTCATAGACATCAAAGTACAGATTCACTACCCCCA
This sequence comes from Madoqua kirkii, assembly GCA_006408675.1. Taxonomy (NCBI): domain Eukaryota; kingdom Metazoa; phylum Chordata; class Mammalia; order Artiodactyla; family Bovidae; genus Madoqua; species Madoqua kirkii. The sequence goes on from SJYC01071526.1 coordinate 13,146, forward strand.
GCCCTGAAAAGGCCCCACATTGTATCCTTAGAAAAATGAAAGGAGCTGAGGGTCAGACAAAAGCCTCAGTAGTACTAGTTATTAAAGGACACTTTTAATGTGGGTAATGCATGAATAATTTAGGATGCTCTTAGATATAAAACAATTGTTGGCATAAAAATAAATCATAGGGCCATAAAAGCCAGCCTCAGTGAGCATTTCTTGGGAGGCGGAGGGGCTTGTTTAGTTTTAAATGAGAGGAGGCGGGAGTTCAGTCTTGGGTCTGCTCAGAGCAGAGTTAGGAACAGAGTTTCCTGAGCTAGCCCCACCTCCTTCCGCTCAGCCCTCAACTGAGTGTGTAACTTCGGGCCAGACTGACTCAGGGCTCAGCAGGATTTATCATTCAAAATCCTTATACAATTGTTAAACAAAAAAGAACAAGCAGAACAATAGCCACAATAGCAAAACCCCACTGCAGCCCCCCCAAAATCCCAAACTTGTCACCTTGAAGTTTGATGACCAGTCCCAGAGGATAGACAGACTAGCAGAACAATAGCCACAATAGTAAAACCCCACTGCAACCCCCCCCCCAAAATCCCAGACTTGTCACCTTGAAGTTTGATGACCAGTCCCAGAGGATAGACAGACATCACATAACACTGTTTGGCTTTTTTTGGTTTTTGATTGCCCAAACGACATTTTTTTTGGACTAAAGGGAAAATCCACTTATAGATGTCACCATCTGAAAAATTAGATATTAAAATATTTTCCTTATCCTAAACCAAGTCTTGCCCACATCTTTGTCTCATGAAAACAAAAGAAAACAAAGGGGAGAGAAGTGGCTGTGGCTCTAAAAGGGTAGATAATGCAGGGCGTTCTCATGATGGAAATGCCCTGTATCTGGACCGTGAATGTGGTTACATCATCTGCACACATGGTGACATTCCATGGAGCTAAGTGTGCGCACACACACAAGTGAGTGTGTATAAAGATGGTGAAATCTGAATAAAGGGGATGGATTGTGACATTGTCAGTTTCCTGGTTGTGCTGTTATCCTAGAGACACGTAAGACATTACTGTTTGGGGAAACTGAGTGATGGGTATGTAGGATCTTGCCTACACACATGCCATTTTTTAATTGGGTTATAATTACAATGATGTATTAGTTTCTGCTGTACAACATGAATCAGTTGTTAAGTGTACATATGTCTCCTCTTTCTTGAGCCTCCCTCCCACTCATCCTCCATCCTTACTCACCATGTTACTTCTTTCAGCTGCATTTGAGTCTACAGTTATTTCAGAAGAAAAAGTTCAAAGAAAAAAAGAAGAAAAATGTTTGCAACCTTCATCATTTGGGAAGTATTTTGTTTTCTAGGCTTCCATTTAACATTACACAAACCCATTCCCCATGTCCTTATATTGTACTGTGTTCTGTTTTTAATCAATTTTAATAGATGCATTTTCTTTCATGGAGGGGGTTTGCTGTGCTGTAGACCTGTACTATGGGATTTAGAGAGGTTTGTTGCATTTTTGCTACTACAAATAATACCTTTCCATTTCCTTGTAAACACTGAGATAGCTGTGTTAATCCACTGCATGAGATAAATTAGCTATAGGACCTTTCCGGAGAAGGCGATGGCACCCCACTCCAGTATTGTCACCTGGAAAACCCCATGGATTGAGGAGCCTGGTGGGCTGCTGTCTATGGGGTCGCACAGAGTCGGACACAACTGAAGCGACTCAGCAGCAGCAGCAGCAGCAGCAGGACCTTTCCATGTAGCAGCAGGAGATGAGAGCAAATAAGGGTTAAAAGAATTGATTTTAATTAAGCAGAAATGTCTTCGGCAGTCCTAGTCAGCGTCACTCCCACCGATTTTTGATGCTAATCTTAGCCTCTTCTAAGGCGCTGGTGTCTTCACTCTACCTGAATTTATTAGTCAGACCTTCAATGAAGATCATCAGTGATGTGACAGTTGAGATGTTAAAATGGAAACTTGGAAACAGTCTCCCCTTCTGCCGTATTGCATACAGACAGCTCTTGATTACCCACATGTGGAACAGCAGGGCTGTAACTGTCACTTCTCATCCTAATTCCCTGGGGGCTCTCAAGCAGTCCTCCAGCAGGGCCAGGGGCACGGGGCCCAAGATAGAGCCTTCTGACTTCATGTCCTCTGAGGTTACACACCCTGTCACTGAGGCATATCCAGAGGACTAAGGAAATAAGACTAATGATCTGGGGTGAGGGGCTGCCCTTGACCAGACAGCACTGCCTTCAGGCACTGCTAGTGAGTATGTGCATCAGCTTCAAATGGTGCTTTCATTAGATCACCATTGTGATAGAAAGATGATTATCATTTGTTAGACATATAAATATTTTCAAAAGTTGATTTATTCAATTAATTAATTAATTAATGCTATATCTGAAACTCCTGGCATCAGGTGCACTTTGGAATTCAGGATTTAAAAACTATATATTTTTTAGATTTTTAGAAAGGTAATATAGTGCATGTATTCTGTATTATCCTACACCCTAAGCAGGGTCTAAAATCAAATACATTAACATTTTTGCAGCCAAACATATGAATATTCACACTAGGCAGGATCAATAAGGAGTGTCAATAGCCTTGTGTCACATCAGACCAAGATTTGCTAGATAATGACATTGCTTGCAATCTCTCAGAAGATTGGATGCTTTCTGGGTTTAGTAGTTACAGCCTGTGGATCAGGTATTTGATTTTTTCAAGAAGTGTCATCTGTCTCTGTAGTCCTGCCCAGTCATTTAGTTAAGGCAACTTAGCAATGGCTCTTTGAGTAATCTGTGTGAAAAGTAGCGTGAGGGTTTTTGTGTGTGTGTGTGTGTGGAATTGCAGAGACCAAAATGAAGGGCAGGCCATCTTTTGAAGGAGTGGGGGGAAAAAAATCAATGTTTATGCCTTTGTCTGTTGCAGCTACGTTATTTATCAAACAGGCTAACCAGGATGAAGCAACTTCCACTCTCTCCTGCCTTTCAAGCACATCAAAGGAGGATGGTCAGAAGGATGGGCCCAGTTACCCTAATTACACTGTACCAGCTGGCCACGGGCACTGAGAAGAGTTTAGGGAAGGAAATTAGGTTGATGATCTGAGATGCAGCATAAATTCACTTCTTTCCTGATCTGAAAATATCCCTTCCAGTCTTGTAATTCTGTGATATCACTGTATCTTCTAATTAAGAATTTTGGCAGAAAACCTTTTAATATTTTATAAGAAAAGTAACTGCCTACAGGGCTCTTCAGAACCAGTAATTATTCACCCTTTTGAGGATGCTACCAGCAATAGCCAGGACAGAGGCTTGGGATTTATAAACTCCTTTCCCTTGGCACCACTAGCTGGGCTGAAATGTATCAGTGGTGGTTGCCCCAGGGAGCTCTCGGTTGGTCAGGAGAGAGGAGAAAACGAAGGAAAAGTCTAAGAGGGAAGAGAGGTGACCTCTCTCCTTGTGGATTTTTAAGAAGGATCATTTGATTTAGAACTTTGAAATTCAAGGTTGGTACCTTATCTTTCCATGCCCTCATCCCATATCTTGCATTAACTAAGTTGCTACTGACAAAAAGGCAACATTATCTGAAATAACTTGCTATCTAGATAAATCTTGTATGCTAAGTCGCTTCAGTCGTGTCTGACTCTTTGTGACCCCATGGACTGTGACCCACTAGGCTCCTCTGTCCATGGGATTTTTCCAGGCAAGAATACGGGAATTGGTTGCCATTTCCTTTTCCAAGGTAAATCTTACAGAAGGCAATTTGGATGAATTGGTTCTTAGGTGT
>SJYC01071527.1:0-12322 GCA_006408675.1 Madoqua kirkii
TAGGCTCCTCTGTCCATGGGATTTTTCCAGGCAAGAATACGGGAATTGGTTGCCATTTCCTTTTCCAAGGTAAATCTTACAGAAGGCAATTTGGGATGAATTGGTTCTTAGGTGTGTGGAACTCACTGCATTGTGGAACTCAGTTTTGTTCGGCAGGTTTCGCTGACTCCCATTTCCTCTGTGCTATTAGGCCCCAGGTGGAACTTGCAGGAAGTCTGGGGTGGGGGGGGGGTCTCTACTCCTTTTCCTGAGATGCGTGCTTGGAAGTGAATGGAAAGAACATTTGGGGTTCACGATCACGTTAGTGTCAAGAAAATGATGGCTGTGACCATCAAGAACTCATTCAACTCTGCTTCCTCTGTGGTAATCAGAACTGGGTCTGGAACCTAGGAGGGGCTTACAAATAATTCTCTTTTATTTTTTTGGCTATGCCTCACAGCTTGTGGGAATTTAGTTCCCTGACCAGGGACCTGTGTCCTTGGCAGTGGGAGTGCAGAGTCCTAACCACTGGACCTCCAGGGAATTCCACTTATGAATAACGCTTGAGCAACTGAGTGAAAGTCACTCAATCCAGTCTGACTCTTTCAGGCACCGTGGACTATACAGTCCATGCAATTCTCTGGGCCAGAATACTGGAATGTGGAGCCTTTCCCTTCTCCAGGGGATCTTCCCAACCCAGGGATCAAACTGAGTAAATAACTGTTAAAATAGGAAGGTTTGCTTAGTCCTATAAAAGGGATAGAAATGTACTTCATACATTGAACATGTGCACACAGTGTTGTTGGCTGGATTGTGTGGCCCCCCCACCCATTCATATGTTAAAGTTCTAACTCCTAGAACCTCAGAGTGTGACTATATTTAGAGGCAGGGTCTTTAAAGAGGTAATTAAATCTAAATGAGGTCATTGCTGCTGCTGCTGCTAAGTCACTTTAGTCGTGTCTCACTCTGTGCGACCCCATAGACGGTAGCCCACCAGGCTCCCCTGTCCCTGGGATTCTCTAGGTAAGAACACTGGAGTGGGTTGCCATTTCCTTCTCCGATGCATGAAAGAGGAAAGTGAAAATGAAGTCGCTCAGTCATGTCTGACTCTTAGCAACCCCATGGACTGCAGCCTACCGGCTCCTCCCCCCATGGGATTTTCCAGGCAAGAGTTACTGGAATGGGATGCCATTGCCTTCTCCTAATGAGGTCATTAGGGTGGGCCCTAATCCAAGGTGATTGGTGTCGTTATAAAGAAGAAGAAATTTGGACTCAAATAGTTATCTGGGGAGGGATGTGTGAAGGCACAGGGAGAAGATCGCCAGCTTTAAGCCAAGGAGAGAGGCCTTACAAGAAACTCACCCTTCTAGGACCTTGATCACAGACTTCTAGCCTCTAGAACTGTGATAAAGTAAATTTCTGTTGTTTTAGCCATCCAGTCTGCTGCTACTTTCTTAAGGCAGCCCAGGCAACTAACACACATGAAGATTATAAGACGTGTAGGGAAATAGAATTCAACAGGGTCAAAACTGACCAAGACTACTAATATAGCTAGACCAAAGATATTTTCATCCTTTAAACACGTTTCCTTAGCGTCTTTGAAGTTAGAAGGGTTTTTCTTCCCTCTTCTTAAGATATCTTGAATGCAGTAGGCCTCTTTTCCAAAAACTGGTTGCAAGCATTGGAAACACTGCTTTGTCTCCTGTCCCGACATTTCTTTGTAATAATCAGAAAAGTGCTGCCCAGCCCAAGAATAAGAGCTGCGGCAGCTATGTATGTGCAAACTTCCTTAGAGCTGTGAGGGTCCAGAAAGGGGAAATTCCTAGATGTGTTCTTTGGCTCGTCTTTACTTTTCTCTCACTCAGAACCACTTCAAGAGCATCTTGGAGGGAGAAAACAATATTCCCAGAGGAGCAGCCTCTGGGGACAGTTGTGGGGAGGGCGGGGAGGGGGGCAGATATCAGGCATATTTATGGGCTCATGGAGTCTCCTCTAGCCCATCCCAGCTGAGAGAGTAAAGGCAGAAGGAAATGAAGCAGGTTTTCATCAAGGTTTGGTGATGCCCTATTCCAGAAAGAACTTAAGTGGCACAGAGATGTATATATTTCAAGATAAGATAAATAAAAACAAATACAAATAAGACAAAGAAGCAGTCAAGTTTGCGAGGCAAGATGGATCCAAGGGTGAGGTCAGTAGCCAAAAAGCACGCCATGAATTTGCCAGTTTTTGCTCCTGGGTATGGGGTATGGGTACAAATGTACCTTTTAGGGGAATTTCAACCCTCTAGCAACTTGGTGGGGAAAAAACCAAAAACCTTTTATTAGTGATATCATTTACAGTGTCCATGAGGTAAGCACAAACTTAGTGCCCTGGGCGTGACACTTAGGGCAGAGAGAGATCAAATCCTCAGGTTACAATCTTTTTCTCTTCAGTATGAGCTGGTGTTGTTATGCTGAAATTCATTTCACTCAGTAGATGACCAGCCTAAGTTTCGATGCATTAAGAAGGGTACTTAAAGCTGGTGCATTGGGACAACCCAGAGGGATGAGATTGGGAGGGAGGTGGGAGGGGGTTCAGGACGGAGGGTGGGGGACACATGTACACCCGGGGCTGATTCATGTCAATGTAGGGCAAAAACCATCACAATATTGTATCATGTGCATTTTCTAATTGTTGTAGAATCATTGTTTATATAATAAAATGAGGAGAAACCAAGGGAAAAAAAATTCATTTCACTTTTGGGTTTTGGCAGGGGAGAAATGCCAATAAAATCTAAGTTTAGTATAAAATCAAAAGGAGTACGTACAGAAAGAAAAATTCATGACTCATTCAGTTTTTATTTAGCTGTATAATACTGAGTACTAGATTCACTAGGAAATTTGGGGAAATGGCCTGGCTCTATGCTATATTGTGGAATAATAGAGTCCCTGAAAATTAACTCAGTGAGGGACTCAGGAACCAAGCCCCCATTTTTTTTCCTAGATGAAACTCAGAGAGGTTAGGTAATTTCAAGGTCACACAGTGATTAGTAGTAGAGCTGGGGACCAGAATACACATTACCTTCGTCCCCGCCCAATGCATTTGAACATCAAAGGATGCTTAAGAATCATAGTTTGAACTCATACTTTCTGAGGTCATTAAAAATATGTTACTTGTAAAAAGCTTCACTTTTAAGCACTCATCTGTGTGCAGACAGATAAATGCAGATTAGAGTTGGTTCTCCTGTGAGCAGGTTACTGTTCTATTTTTAATATTTTACCTGTTGATACTCTAGAGATCAAAATCTTCTGCCTATTGTTCTATTACCAGCACTTGTTAGGCCTTATTACATATAAAACATTGTCTTTGTTTTGCTGCCAGTGAAAACATTCATGTAGATGCAAGAACACTTGCTCTTTACATGGTTTTAAAAAAGCAGAATAGTATTCTTGTTTTAACTGGACCAATCCTTTATGAAAGACTTATTTCCATCATGATCTCTCTTTAGAGAACTCAAAAAGCAATGTGTTTACCATAATAATTTGGAGCAAGAAGTCAGAAAACAAGATTTTATAAAACATAATCGTTTTAGAGCCTAAAAATAGAATTATGCCAAGAGTAGGAGATATCAAATCACCTCAGATCAAGTGTCCTTTTAATTTAAAACATTTCTAAACGCACATTTGGAAAAGGATTCAGGCAATGTGTCCTTATGCAATTTAAATGCAGGCAAATTCTAGCACTTAAAAATGTCATTAAGGGGAAAAAAGGAGGCATTAAGGTGATCTTTATTTCCTCCCGGTTGGTGCCTGTTCTGAGTTTGCTTTCTTCTGGTGTTTCTGATCCCCAAAGTTCTATTAAAAAGGGATGTAGGGGTCTGTTACTTTTCACCCTCTCTTTACAGTTCCAAACCTGTCTCTAAATCCTATGGAAATGCTGCAGAGATCCCTAAGATTACCATAGCAATTTTCCAGCAAATGGATATAACCTCCTTTTACACAGGGATAAACCAAAATACTAAAAACAGATGTGTAGGACTCAGAACAGAACGAAACAGTCTGATACTTGACTGGATTTTTGTATTTGTTACCCACCTTCAGCTCAGCAACTGCCTTATTGCAATCCCATGCCTTCCAAAAAGGAGCATCCTTGGGGGTCCACTGTGGTGAAATAGAAGCATCTACATCCTTGAGTACTAACAATCCTGTCTTTTGGGCTTTTGCAGCATTTTTATCAGAATGCTGATTTTAGTGTTCTGAAGGACAGTTGTATATAACATATTCACATGAACAAGGTAATTGTTCATTTTCTTTCAGTTCAGTCACGTCCGACTCTTGTTGACCCCATGAATCACAGTACACCAGGCCTCCCTGTTCATCACCAACTCCCAGAGTTCACTCAAATTCATGTCCATCGAATTGGTGATGCCATCCAATCATCTCATCCTCTGTCATCCCCTTCTCCTCCTGCCCCCAATCCCTCCCAGCATCAGAGTCTTTTCCAATGAGTCAACTCTTGAGGTGGCCAAAGTATTGGAGTTTCAGCTTTAGCATCATTCCTTCCAATGAACACCCAGGACTGATCTCCTTTAGAATGGACTGGTTGAATCTCCTTGCAGTCCAAGGGACTCTCATTTTCCTTAGGCCACCCAAATTACCTGCATTCTGAGTGGCTGAATTATGGATCTCCAAGGCAATGGCACCCCACTCCAATACTCTTGCCTGGAAAATCCCATGGACAAAGGAGCCTGGAAGGCTATAGTCCATGGGGTCGCTGAGGGTCAGACACAACTGAGCCACTTCATTTTCACTTTTCACTTTCATGTATTGGAGAAGGAAACAGCAACCCAATCCAGTATTCTTGCCTGGAGAATTTCAGGGACGGGGGAGCGTGGTGGGCTGCCGTCTATGGGGTCGCATAGAGTTGGACACGACTGAAGCAACTTAGCAGCAGCAGCAGCAGCATATATGACGTCAGCTGTTTTACATCAACTCCAGCTTCTTGGATTTAATTTATGTTATTTAAAATCTTTTTATCCATTCATTAAAAAAAAAAAAAAAGATTTTTGAGGCCCTAGAACGTGCCAAGCTCTGTGCCTTAAAAGAAACTTGTAAAGATTAAGATATTATTCACAGACAACCAGATAGATTTCAAGGATAATGTTAATTGAAAAAGAAAGACTTGGTATGATTGCAGCTCTCTAAAAATGCATCAACTCAGGTATAAAACAAAGGGAAATGAGACTTGGGACCCCCCTGATGGTCCAGTGGTTAAGAATCTGCCTGCCAATGCAGGGGACACAAGTTCAACCCCTGGTCCAGGAAGATCCCACATTCCATGGAGCCACTAAACTCAAGCACCACATCTACCGATCTGGCACCCTAGAGCCTGAATACCACAACTAGGGAGTAGCCCTTGCTCACTGCAATTAGAGAAAGCTCACACACAGCAAAGAAAATCCAGTGCAGCCAAAAATAAATAAAAATAATAAAAAGGAAATGAAAATTGTTTGTATTGAGGTTGAGTGATTATAGAAGATTTTTCCCTTAAAATAGTCAAAATTTCTAAGTTTTTAGGAAGAAAAAAATTCATATATACATACCATTTAATTTAGATAAATCTGAATAATTCAAGTTACCAGAATATCCCATATCTGTCTTTTTCACTCCTGTGTCTCCAGAACCTAGCAGACAGTCTGGCACATAAAAGTTTTGCCAATGTTTGTTGAATGAAGTAATTCAAGTGAAAGAATTGTGGATCTTTTATTAATTTGGACTCATCATCTCATCTGTTGATCTGATGTTCACAAAGGCCTGTCTGGCATTTGCCTGTAGCCGGCAAAACTGTAACGGATCACTTTGCTCTCTTTGTATTATTTATAGGAATATTTTGCACCATTTCCCTCTGCACTTATGCTGCCAGCATCTCCTATGATTTGAACCGGCTCCCGAAGCTAATTTATAGCCTGCCTGATGATGTGGAACACGGCTACAGCTGGTCTATCTTTTGTGCCTGGTGCATTTAGGCTTTATTGTGGCAGCTGGAGGTCTCTGCATTGCTTACCCATTTATCAGCCGGACCAAGATTGCACATCTAAAGTCTGGCAGGGACTCCACGGTATGACTGTGCACACTCAAGTTCACTGCTTGGTGGCCCCGTCCACTGCGGACGACTCTTGAAGGGGACGGAGCGGAGTTTGAGTCAGGATCCCAAGCACAAATACCGTCTTTTACATTCCAGTCTGTTGCCTGCCAGCCCCTTGTGGATGACTGATATCTAATCATGCAAAACCTCCATACTTTGCTGAGGACAAGACTACTGTGGATTCAAGTGCTTTAATGACTATTTATGCTTTGACTATGAGGAGTAGGGAACAGTGCCATGGAACATTTCTCGGTTTAGAAAGAGAGGAAACTGCAATGGAAAAATTTGTACGATTGCCACTTATTTGAGAAAGTTTGTATATAACAATTACCCAAGAGTCACTTCTGTTTGCAAAAGGATTCATAACAAAGCGAGAATAATTTTCTTGTTTTGTACCATGCTTGTTAAATTTTCATGCCGCACCTTCAGAACTTGTCCTAATGGTCTCTCGTTGTGTCAGCTCCAAATATTTGTGCATTATTTGTTGATGTTTTTTGTTACAAGAAGATTCTTCTGTTGCCTTATTTATTTTTATTGAAGTCTCTTCTCCATCTTTGTACTGGAATCGAAATCATAAGAGAAACAGACCAACCGTGGAAGAGTTACCCTGTAATACTATGCAGTATTGTTTGGAGTCCTATGTGTTGTTCAACCTGTCTCTTCATGGTAACCAGATCTCTGCATTAAATGACTGCCTCCTTGTTAATCTGGGTGTGTTTTTCTGTCTTTCAGCCATGGCAGTAGGTCTCCCTAGCCATTTGGACAGGTGAGAACTCTTGTTTTTACTAGACTTATAACAGACTTGTTTCATTTCAGTGAGGTTGGTCATTTTTATTCATCTTTTGTGGCACCCACACACATGCCATTGACAAAGATATCATTGTTCAAGCTTCTTTTCAATACTGAAGTATTTTGAGTTTTCTTCTCTCCCTCTTCCTCTCTGTTTGCGGTCTGCCTGGTGTTTAGCCAGTGATAAGGATTTACAGTTTCTGGCCTTATCCTTGGACCTCCTAAGCCAATGGGTTTCAACCTTGGCTGCACATCAGAATCACCTGCTTAATCATCTTCACTTGTAACTAAACTGGGCCCTGTCTCAGACCAGTTATCATAGAATATCTGCAGCTGGGCCTCAGCTTGAATATTTTGGGGAAAGAAACACCCCAGGTATGACATGCAGCTGTGATAGTCACTGTACTGGGTCAGAGCTGTGGTTATCTCCTTAACAGCGAACATTTATTTAGCACGTACTGTGTGCCAGTAACTGGACTATGTTTTTTCCAGGTATAATATCATTCAAATCCTCTCAAAAGTTCTATCAGGTAGGGTTAGGCAGCACCCTCTAAGCCTTGTGGATGACCAGCCTCAAGACGGAAGACAGAGCCCAGAGACAGCAACAGAGAGACATCAACAGTTTATTGGACATGAAATCGTACCCATCTGAAGCAAAAAGGTCCTAGAGCAGTACCCTCAGTGGATGGCAGGCAGGCTATGGCAGCGGTCTTTGCTACCTGGGGGAGAAAGAGGCTACCATTTCTAAGGGAATTGGCATCAGGCTGGCTCATTAGTTACCAGGGAAACAAGCTGAGACGTGTTTCCTCACAGCCTCTGCCCCTCAGGTTAACAACTTATGAGGGTGTATGTTTCCCTTTAATAAACTAGCAGGTGGAGCCATTCTGGCCTAAGGGGCAAGCATATTCCCTTGAGTAGGGTGTAGGTAGAGCAGGGATGGATCAAGCAGGGGATGTGCTGAGAGCGAGAGGACTGTCTGGAGTGGCCTGATCATCCAGGTAGGTACTTCTGTTCCATTTTACTGACAGTGAAGCTGAAGGGCAGACTCAGAGCATTTGCTTCATTTTTTTTTTTTTAATTTGTGGGTATTAGGACAAAATTAAAACTTTTCCATGGCGTTTCCTTATCTTTAAATGGAAGAGTGTGTATGTTCAATTCCTAAGCCGTGTCCGACTCTTTATGACACCATGGACTGTATATAGTCCGCCAGGCTCCTCTGTCCATGGGGTTTTCCCAACAAGAGTGCTGGAGTAGGTTGCCATTCCCTCCCCCTGGGGATCGTCCCAAACTAGGGATTGAGCCAGCATCTCCTGTATCTTTTGCATTGGCAGGTGGATTCTTCACCACTGTGCCAGCTGGGAAGCCCTAAATGGAAGGGTGGATTTACTAGCTCACTTTTTTGCTTTTCCTTTTAACTTTGGCATTATCTGGTATTCTACACACAACATGTGAGCAAGATGGTCTATAAAAGAGAAAAGATGCTATACCAGAAGTACAGCAGTGTTTCAGATTTTAATTTTGTAAAAGATTTTTCTCTCTTCATGATAAAACCTGATTTGGTAATTGTAAAAGGACAGTGATAATCTACCTACCCTTGCCCCCAAATCAATCAAGCGATAGTGTTCACATATTGTCACATAAGCCTTTCAGAAGAGGTTAGATGATCCGGGTGATCTCATAAACTCTTGCTGAGGCCTGTGGCTATATTCCCCGACAATCTCTCAGGCCTATTTAATAAACCCATCCCTCTGGATGAGATCAGAGATGTATAGAAAGGGGCAATTATTTTCATTTATTACTTATGTGGGAAAATTTCAAAGCCAGAGAGCCGTTTCTTTGAAGTTTTCTTTAAAGAGCCCCATAGAAGATGTCAGGACTCTTGAGCATTTATATTCCAACCACCAGAGCAGCGTCTGAGTAAGTGACTTTTGAAGTTTCTGAGAAGCTTCCCAGGGGCTTGAGGTGTGAGTGGAAGAGAGCCTCAGAGTGACAGAAGGTTGAAGGGTTCACATACTAGAAAGATTTGCCCAGAAGCCAGGGGAATACACTTAGGATTCAAACTTGTGTTGGCGAGAACAGAGCTTCCCTGCCTTTCAGCCAAAGTGAGCTCAGAGCAAGGTTTCTTGCTTTCTATTTACTCTCTTAGAGTGTGAGTAAATGTTGCCAAAGACAGGCATTTGGCTTCCAGTCCTTGGGCTTCTCATAGAGGTGTTTTCTTAATTGTCTTGCAAATGAGGAGTGATTGAAGTGGCCACACAGTACTGCATGTGCAGAAGAATTTATGTTGTTCTCGTGTTCTCTCTCCCACTTGGAGTTGCATGCCTGTAGCTAGGCTACGAGTGTGTGTGTGTGTATATATATATATATATTTTTTTTAATGTATTTATTTTTGCCTGGGTATTTTTGCAGAGCAGAAAGCAGAGGTAGCTGATCTCCTTGAAGAGGGGATGCAGAAGTCCAGAAGGGAGGCCAGGCTAGAGGACTGATTTTGTGGCCGAGAAGTGCTCAAGGCCATCCCGGAGACTGGAGAGAGAAAAGGGTGACAGGCCTGTGATTAGCTGGGTCTGTGCATTTCTTGGAAAAATTTCACCAATGACTCAGTGAAAGAATCCACCTGCAGTGCAGAAGACCAGGTTTGATCCTCGGGTGGGGAAGATCCCCTGGAGGAGGAAATGGCAACCGTTCCAGTATTCTTGCCTGAAAATTCCCATGGATGGAGGAGCCTGGCAGAATATAGTCCAGAGAGTCACAAAGAGTCGGACACAACTGAGCGACTAAGCACAAGCACATGAATTTCTTGAGGTTATCAGGACCTTGGGAAGGATGGTTGTGTGGGCATCCAGAAATACTGGGCCCTTAGTACAATGGCTCTCATGCCCCAACCATGGTTTCAGTGCAACAGAATCAATGGGCGGGGCGGGGGGTGGGGGGGACCACTCCTTGGAATAATGGACGTCTCAGTCGTGGCCTGTCTGACTCTTCGGAGGTCTGGGAATGTTGGTACAGTTTGTGTGTGTCCCCAGTAATGACTGAGAGCAAACACCCCCTAAACCTGCAAGGAAGGGCTTTGAATAAAACAGTAAATTACAGAACTCCCAAGATTGTAGACTAAGATTTAAGTCCATCTGCCATATATAAATAACATTTACCAGAAAAGAGAGCTCTACCCAAAGCCTTTATGAGATAATCATAGGCCCCATGGACCCCTCCTTTTATCAGTATCATTTTTGGTTTATTTGCAATGTTAGAACATTGCTGTCCACTCAAAGGAAACCCTATCCCCCCTTCTTTGAAGCACCATGGACCCTTAATAAGCAAGAGTCCTGCTGCTGCTGCTGCTGCTAAGTCGCTTCAGTCATGACCAACTCTGTGCGACCCCATAGATGGCAGCCCACCAGGCTCCCCCGGCCCTGGGATTCTCCAGACAAGAACACTGCAATGGGTTGCCATTTCCTTCTCCAATGCATGAAAGAGAAAAGTGAAAGTGAAGCTGTTCAGTTGTGTCCAACCCTCAGCAACCCCATGGACTGCAGCCTTCCAGACTCCTCTGTCCATGGGATTTTCCAGGCAAGAGTACTGGAGTGGGGTGCCATTGCCCCCTCCGAAGCAAGAGTCCTGGTATACTTCAAATATTTGTTGAATTCTAAGTGGTTTTCTAGGCACTTGGGGGAACACCAATGAAGTAAAACAGACCTAAATTATTGCCCCTGTGAAGCTTTTTCTAGTGAAATGCAATAAAGTACAAATAAAAAATTTGTTACCCTTTCAAGCCCCATGTGCATGCTAAGTCACTTCAGTCATACACAACTCTTTTCAACACTATATATTGTAACTCGCCAGGTTCCTCTTTCCATGGAATTCTCCAGATGAGAATATTGGAATGAGTTGCCATTCTCCTCCAGGGTATCCTCCCGACCCAGGAATCAAGGCTGCATCTCTTGGATCTCCTGCCTTGGCTGGTGGATTCTTTACCACTAGCACTACCTAGAAAGTCCCTTCAGGCCCCACAGGATCCCATAAATCCAGGTTTAAAGTAATTCAATTCAGTTATTAGGTTTCTTTTGAATTATGTTTTCATTGGCTATGTACTTCATATCATTCTTATTTGAATCTATTCTCAGTAACATGAAAAGTACATTATTATTTTTTTTGGTGGGGGAGGCGGGAGGGGTGAGTTTGCCTCTTGAAGACTTCCCGGTGGATTAATCCCCTGCTCACCCCTAACTGGATGATAGACTCTTGCAAGGTGTAAACTGTGTCTTGTTTGAGTTTTGTCTCCAGTGTTTAACTCTGGAACCCAACAGGTGCTTATAAACCTTTGTGGAATAAATGTATGAATTCAGTCATAAAAACAAACTCTCCTCTTCCTGGACAGAACTGACTCTGTTAGCACCAATTTTAGGGAACCCATAAAAAATAAGCAGTAGTATAATAGGCTAAATGGAATGAGAATATAGCTTGGCAGGCAAGGAAGTCTCATTAGAATAATTAAAAGGACTATTAACCTAAACTATCCCAGATATAACTTGAAATGTGTTATGAACTAGGTACCATGGGACATTTATTTGATGGTTCAAACAGTATTATATTAGTAACCTCAATATGGTTCTACACCTCATTTTAAAGTTTTCCCATTTATTTGCTGATATGTTTCAAATCTCTAATTGGAATTCTGAAAGGAATGCTTCAAAAATGATTTCCTTTGAATGTAAATAGCTATACAGACCAAGAACCCTTTTCAATTGCATTATTTGAATTTCCCCGTGGCCTTGTCATTAGACCGGAAGTTCTCCTTGCTGTAGGACAACCACAAATGCCTGAAGATGCTCAGGTCACCCCATTGCATACTGGGAACATGGCTATGCAATATATTTCCTTTTTGTATACAACCTATATTTTGCCATGCTTCAAAAGGAAAATTTCTAATTGTTCTAAAACCTAATAGAATATGTCTGCTTATAGCATCTGTAAGAGGAAAACAAATTGGTTGGCTATAAAATAAGATACTTCTCTGTCTTATTTCCTAGTTTTTCCTCTGTCAGCCTGTACTGTACTGTAGAATACTATCTGCTGTGTGCAAGGCCTTGGGCTACACATGGACTTTTTTTCGGGTCTGTCTGCAGACAAGAAATGAGGGAAGACCATTGACTGGAGGAGCGAGAGCAAGGGGCAGTGGTGTAGGAGAGAATTCCAAGATGGGAAGGGCCTTCCTGGTCACCATAAGGAGACGAGCTTTTATCCTGGCAATGAGAGCAGTGAAAATCTTTAACGAAGGACAACAATGGGATCTGATTTCTGTTTTAACAATGCCAGTGTTGTTGCTGGATGGAGAGTATATTGGAAGGAGGCAAGACTTGAAGTGGAGAAGGCCATTAAGAAGGAGAGGGGGGGTGTTGCTGGAGTCCTGGAGATGTAATGGTGGGTACGAATA
>SJYC01071529.1:0-23489 GCA_006408675.1 Madoqua kirkii
TTCCCATGGATGGAGGAGCCTGGCAGAATATAGTCCAGAGAGTCACAAAGAGTCGGACACAACTGAGCGACTAAGCACAAGCACATGAATTTCTTGAGGTTATCAGGACCTTGGGAAGGATGGTTGTGTGGGCATCCAGAAATACTGGGCCCTTAGTACAATGGCTCTCATGCCTCAACCATGGTTTCAGTGCAACAGAATCAATGGGCGGGGCGGGGGGTGGGGGGGACCACTCCTTGGAATAATGGATGTCTCAGTCGTGGCCTGGCTGACTCTTCGGAGGTCTGGGAATGTTGGTACAGTTTGTGTGTGTCCCCAGTAATGACTGAGAGCAAACACCCCCTAAACCTGCAAGGAAGGGCTTTGAATAAAACAGTAAATTACAGAACTCCCAAGATTGTAGACTAAGATTCAAGTCCATCTGCCATATATAAATAACATTTACCAAAAAAGAGAGCTCTACCCAAAGCCTTTATGAGATAATCATAGGCCCCATGGACCCCTCCTTTTATCAGTATCATTTTTGGTTTATTTACAATGTTAGAACATTGCTGTCCACTCAAAGGAAACCCTATCCCCCCTTCTTTGAAGTACCATGGACCCTTAATAAGCAAGAGTCCTGCTGCTGCTGCTGCTAAGTCGCTTCAGTCGTGTCCAACTCTGTGCGACCCCATAGATGGCAGCCCACCAGGCTCCCCCGGCCCTGGGATTCTCCAGACAAGAACACTGCAATGGGTTGCCATTTCCTTCTCCAATGCATGAAAGAGAAAAGTGAAAGTGAAGCTGTTCAGTTGTGTCCAACCCTCAGCAACCCCATGGACTGCAGCCTTCCAGACTCCTCTGTCCATGGGATTTTCCAGGCAAGAGTACTGGAGTGGGGTGCCATTGCCCCCTCCGAAGCAAGAGTCCTGGTATACTTCAAATATTTGTTGAATTCTAAGTGGTTTTCTAGGCACTTGGGGGAACACCAATGAAGTAAAACAGACCTAAATTATTGCCCCTGTGAAGCTTTTTCTAGTGAAATGCAATAAAGTACAAATAAAAAATTTGTTACCCTTTCAAGCCCCATGTGCATGCTAAGTCACTTCAGTCATACACAACTCTTTTCAACACCATATATTGTAACTCGCCAGGTTCCTCTTTCCATGGAATTCTCCAGATGAGAATATTGGAATGAGTTGCCATTCTCCTCCAGGGTATCCTCCCGACCCAGGAATCAAGGCTGCATCTCTTGGATCTCCTGCCTTGGCTGGTGGATTCTTTACCACTAGCACTACCTAGAAAGTCCCTTCAGGCCCCACAGGATCCCATAAATCCAGGTTTAAAGTAATTCAATTCAGTTATTAGGTTTCTTTTGAATTATGTTTTCATTGGCTATGTACTTCATATCATTCTTATTTGAATCTATTCTCAGTAACATGAAAAGTACATTATTATTTTTTTTGGTGGGGGAGGCGGGAGGGGTGAGTTTGCCTCTTGAAGACTTCCCGGTGGATTAATCCCCTGCTCACCCCTAACTGGATGATAGACTCTTGCAAGGTGTAAACTGTGTCTTGTTTGAGTTTTGTCTCCAGTGTTTAACTCTGGAACCCAACAGGTGCTTATAAACCTTTGTGGAATAAATGTATGAATTCAGTCATAAAAACAAACTCTCCTCTTCCCTGGACAGAACTGACTCTGTTAGCACCAATTTTAGGGAACCCATAAAAAATAAGCAGTAGTATAATAGGCTAAATGGAATGAGAATATAGCTTGGCAGGCAAGGAAGTCTCATTAGAATAATTAAAAGGACTATTAACCTAAACTATCCCAGATATAACTTGAAATGTGTTATGAACTAGGTACCATGGGACATTTATTTGATGGTTCAAACAGTATTACATTAGTAACCTCAATATGGTTCTACACCTCATTTTAAAGTTTTCCCATTTATTTGCTGATATGTTTCAAATCTCTAATTGGAATTCTGAAAGGAATGCTTCAAAAATGATTTCCTTTGAATGTAAATAGCTATACAGACCAAGAACCCTTTTCAATTGCATTATTTGAATTTCCCCGTGGCCTTGTCATTAGACCGAAGTTCTCCTTGCTGTAGGACAACCACAAATGCCTGAAGATGCTCAGGTCACCCCATTGCATACTGGGAACATGGCTATGCAATATATTTCCTTTTTGTATACAACCTATATTTTGCCATGCTTCAAAAGGAAAATTTCTAATTGTTCTAAAACCTAATAGAATATGTCTGCTTATAGCATCTGTAAGAGGAAAACAAATTGGTTGGCTATAAAATAAGATACTTCTCTGTCTTATTTCCTAGTTTTTCCTCTGTCAGCCTGTACTGTACTGTAGAATACTATCTGCTGTGTGCAAGGCCTTGGGCTACACATGGACTTTTTTTCGGGTCTGTCTGCAGACAAGAAATGAGGGAAGACCATTGACTGGAGGAGCGAGAGCAAGGGGCAGTGGTGTAGGAGAGAATTCCAAGATGGGAAGGGCCTTCCTGGTCACCATAAGGAGACGAGCTTTTATCCTGGCAATGAGAGCAGTGAAAATCTTTAACGAAGGACAACAATGGGATCTGATTTCTGTTTTAACAATGCCAGTGTTGTTGCTGGATGGAGAGTATATTGGAAGGAGGCAAGACTTGAAGTGGAGAAGGCCATTAAGAAGGAGAGGGGGGGTGTTGCTGGAGTCCTGGAGATGTAATGGTGGGTACGAATATGATGAGGAAATAAAGTGGGGAGATATACTTTATAGATGGAATTGACAAGGCATGTGCTGGTAAGGTAGATGGAGAAAGGAAAAGAGGAGGCATTATCTAGGATGCTGCTGCTGCTGCTGCTGAGTCACTTCAGTCGTGTCTGACTCTGTGCGACCCCATAGACAGCAGCCCACCAGGCTCCACTGTCCCTGGGATTTTCCAGGCAAGAACACTAGAGTGGATTGCCATTTCCTTCTCCAGTGCATGAAAGTGAAAAGGGAAAGTGAAGTCGCTCAGTTGTGTCCAACTCTTAGCAACCTCATGGACTGCAGCCCACCCGTCTCCTCCATCCATGGGATTTTCCAGGCAAGAGTGCTGGAGTGGGTTGCCATTGCCTTCTCCAGTATCAAGGATGACAACTAATTTTTGGTTGTTCAGTTGCTAAGTCATGTCTGACTCTCTGTGACCCCATGAACTGCAGCACACCAGGCTTCCCCATCCTTCACTATCTCCCAAAGTTTGCTCAAACTATGTCCGTTCAGTCAGTTATGCCATCCAACCATCTCATCCTCTGTTATCCCCTTCTCCTCTTGCCCTCAATCTTTCCCAGCATCAGGGTCTTTTCCAATGAGTCAGCTCTTTCCCTCAAGTGGCCAAAGTATTGGAGCTTCAGCTTCAGCCCTTCCAATGAATATTCAGGGTTGATTTCCTTTAGGATTGACTGGTTTGATCTCCTTAATGTCCAAGGGACTCTGAAGAGTCTTCTCCAGCACCACAGTTCAAAAGCATCAATTCTTTGGCACTCAGCCTTCCTTATGGTCCAACTCAAACATCCATACATGACTACTGGAAAAACCATAGCTCAGACTATTATGTACCTTTGTTGGCAAAGTGATGTCTCTGCTTTTTAACACACTGTCTAGGATTGGCATAGCCTTTCTTTCAAGAAGCAAGCATCTTTTAAATTGTGGCTGCAGTCACCATCCACAGCAATTTTGGAGCCCAAGAAAATAGGTTATTTACTAAGGAAATTATGGTTCTTATATCAAAAAAACATAGTAATTTGAAAAAAGAAAACAATACAAAGTTTTATGGCAAACACAGTGTCACCTAGGATGGCACTTGGGTTAAGATAAATCCTGAGTGGAGCCCAGGATTGAAAAGCTGTAGTTGAGAATGTGTTCTAGCGAGTGCAGTGTGCCTTCTCTCTAATTGATCCAATGACTAGCCTCGTCCTCTTTGGTTTATAGTTGTTCTCCAGAAGCTGCTTATACCAGTGTTGGCAGATAGGATTCAGTCTGAGTGTGAACTTGATCAATTACTGGTGATTGGGAAGATTTCAGCCCAGCCAGAGAGGAAAGGATGTAGTGATTGTAAGTGAATGGGGAAGGCAGATGTCACGCCCTGGCCACTGCTAGCTTAAATTCTACCTGACAGACTATTGGCCTGCTTTCATTAAGTCTCCATCATGTCTGAGGGCTGGCATTACTGACATTCACCAAATGCACAGACCACTACTCCATCATCTGCTCATTCTGGATGGCCAAGTCTCGGATGATGGTCTCACCTTGAGAGCGTGGATTGTGAGTATAGAGAACTGTATTCTCAAGCTATTTAGGAAATATTCTAAATCTATACAGGCCCCTGGAGGTAAATCCCCTAAATACTGTGTAGATGTGGAATGACATCCTCTGGGAATTCTGGAAAGTGCATGGCAACTTTGCTGGAGCAGGGGTTCATGAAGGCTCCACTAGATCCTGGCAATAAGGGCCTGAGACCCCACTGAGAGTGCCCCCAGAACACAACAGATCCCTCAAGAATCACAGAGAGTGTCAGGCTCTGGATGTTTAGTTCTTGAATTATAAGACACCATTTGTTTTTATCCTCCTGGCTTTGCCTGTCAATCAAGTTGACTGTGATGAGGCCTCAATACTTGCTTCAGGAACTGGGCCATACTGGAACCTAACTTCACTGGCTGCAGCATCAGTGGGCTTCACGCTCATTCCCCACACATGAAACACATCACAGCTCTCCACACCAGTGGAAGATGTTAAGCACTGGGCTGCAAAAAGGACCCAGGCAGCTGCCTAAATTGTTGAGGTTTTCTCATCTCTCCCTAAGCCCTGGTTTCCATTTGTTAGTTCTGGACTCTTGGGTGCTCAAAAAAACCACTTCACATTTTCAAAGCACTTGAATTTAAGAGGCTGGTGCTGGAGTTTTATTCCTGTCAATTTCCAGGTCTCCTTCATTCTTGTAAATGTTAGATATAAATGAGAAGTGGAAAAGAAAGCTCTGATTTTTAAGTCCTCTCCAGTTCTGTCTCTTAACATCGATGAGATGCTGAAGGGAGGGACTGAGTTTTCTTAGGGACTGTTCCAGGCCATGTTCCTTACAAACATTCAGTTCAGTTCAGTTGCTCAGTCATGTCCAACTCTTTGTGACCCCATGGACTGCAGCAAACCAGGCTTCCCTGTCCATCACCAACTCCTGGAGCTTGCTCAAACTCATGTCCATTGAGTTGGTGATGCCATCCAACCATCTCATCATCTGTTGTCCCCTTCTCCTCCTGCCTTCAGTCTTTCCCAGCATCAGAGTCTTTTCCAGTGAGTCAGTTCTTCATATCAGGTGGCCACAGTATTGGAGTTCCAGCTTTAGCATCAGTCCTCCCAATGAATATTCAGGACTAATCTCCTTTAGAATGGACTGGTTGGATCTCCTTGCAGTCCAAGGAACTCTCAAGAGTCTTCTCCAACACCATAGTTCAAAAGCAGCAATTCTTCGGTGCTCAGCTTTCTTTATAGTCCAACTCTCACATCCATATATGACCACTGGAAAAACCATAGCTTTGACTAGATAGACCTTTGTTGGCAAAGTAATGTCTCTGTTTTTTAATATACTGTCTAGGTTGGTCATGCTTCCAAGGAGCAAGCATCTTTAAATTTCATGGCTGCATACAGATTTCCCAAACTGCATACAGATTTCTCAGGAAGCAGGTCAGGTGGTCTGGTATTCCTATCTCTTGAAGAATTTTCCAGTTTGTCATGATTCACACAGTCAAACGCTTTGGTGTAGTCAACGAAGCAGAAGTAGATGTTTTTCTGGAGCTCTCTTGCTTTTTTGATGATCCAACAGGTGTTGGCAGTTTGATCTCTGATTCCTCTGCCTTTTCTAAATCCAGTTTGAAAATCTGGAAGTTCACAGTTCATGTACTGTTGAAGCCTGGCTTTGAGAATTCTGAGCATTACTTTACTAGCATGTGAGATAAGTGCAATTGTGCAGTAGTTTGAGCATTCTTTGGCATTGCCTTTCTTTAGGACTGGAATGAAAACTGACCTTTTCCAGTCCTGTGGCCACTACTGAGTTTTCCAAATTTGGTGGCATATTGAAGGCAGCACTTTCACAGCATCATCTTTTAGGATTTGAAACTTGAATTCCATCACCTCCATTAGCTTTGTTTGTAGTGATGCTTCCTAAGGCCCACTTGACTTCACATTTCAGGATATCTGGCTCTAGGTGAGTGATCACACCATCGTGGTTATCTGAGTCATGATCTTTTTTTGTACAGTTCTTCTGTGTATTCTTGCCACCTCTTATTAGTATCTTCTGCTTCTGTTAGGTCCCAACCATTTCTGTCCTTTATCAAGCCCATCTTTGCATGAAATGTTCCCTTGGTATCTCTAATTTTCTTAAAGAGATCTCTAGTCTTTCCTATTCTATAGTTTTCCTTTATTTCTTTGCATTGACCACTGAGGAAGGCTTTCTTATCTCTCCTTGCTATTCTTTGGAACTCTGCATTCCAATGGATATATCTTTCCTTTTCTCCTTTGCCTTTTTCTTCTCTTCTTTTCACAGCTGTTTGAAAGGCCTCCCCAGACAACTGTTCTTCCTTTTTGCATTTCTTTTTCTTGGAGATGTTCCTGATCGCTGCCTCCTGTATAGTGTCACAAACCTCCATCCATAGTTCTTCAACCACTCTATCAGATCTAATCCCTTGAATCTATTTGTCACTTCCACTGTATAATCATAAGGCATTTGATTTAGGTCATACCTGAATGGTCTAGTGGTTTTCTCTACTTTCTTCAATTTCAGTCTGAATTTGGCAATAAGGAGTTCATGATCTGAGTCACAGTCAGCTCCCGGTCTTGTTTTTGCTGACTGTATGGAGCTTCTCCATCTTTGGCTGCAAAGAATATGCTGTTGCTAAGTCGCTTCAGTCATGTCTGACTCTCGGCGACCCTATGGACAGCAGACCACCAGGCTCCTCTGTCCACGGGATTCTTTAGGCAAGAATATTGGAGTGGGTTGCCATTCCCTTCTCCAGCAAAGAAGATAATCAGATTTTGGTGTTGACCATCTGTTGATGTCCATGTGTAGAGTCTTCTCTTGTGTTGTCGGAAGAGGGTGTTTGCTATGACCAGTGTGTTCTCTTGGCAAAACTCTGCCTTTGTTCTCAGGCAAAGCCTTTGACCAGCTTCGTTTTGAACTCTAAGGCCAAATTTGCCTGTTACTCCGGGTATCTCTTGACTTTTGACTCTTGACTCTTTAACTCTTGTCTCCAGGTATCTCCTACTTTTGCATTCCAGTCCCCTATAATGAAAAGGACATCTCTTTTGGGTGTTAGTTATAGAAGGTCTTGTAGGTCTTCATAGAACCATTCAACTTCAGCTTCAGCATTACTGGTTGGGGCATAAACTTGGATTACTGTGATACAGAATGGTTTGCCTTGGAAACGAATGGAGATCATTCTGTCATTTTTGAGACTGCATTCAAGTACTGCATTTCAGACTCTTTTGTTGACTATGATGGCTAATCCATTTCTTCTAAGGGATTCTTGCCCACAGTAGTAGATATAATGGTCATCTGAGTTAAATTCACTGATTTCAGTCCACTTTAGGTTCCATAGCTCCTTTCTAAATGGAGAAACTAGGGCTCCTTGTGGTTAAATCACCTTCTCTAAGGTATCAAACGGCAGAGCCAAGGTTTAGATTCTGGCCTGCTGACTCCAAAGTCATTACTTTTTCCACTTTTCCACATGACATCCACAACCACCTACTGGAGCCCCAGGACAAACACTGCCAGTACACTTTTAACTACATTTGATTTTATTTTTCAAAGTTGTATACTAGATACGTTCATACTCCCCCACATTTTTTTTATGGTTTCCCCTTGGAAGTTATTGCTCTGCAGTTTTTAATCAAGCTACTGCATTTCTAAACCAGAGCACACAGTGACCTTTGTAATTCTCTAAAGAATGCCAGACCTATTTTTACAAGCACAGAACCTCTCCTTACATGAGTGACCTTCAGCAGCCTAAAGGTATGACAGCAATTTTAATTACTTTCTTGGCACTTCCCCCACTGAACGTTTTGAGAAATTCCCATGTCACCAGGGTGGCTCAAGGATTAATATTTAATTGGGTGGGTCTGCCTTCTTTTGTCCTGAGAAAGCATTCCTGATGGCTTTTTAAAAATTATTAAATGAGAGCAATTACTCAGAAAGGAGGCAATATGGTTAGAGATAGTATCAGATCTCAGAGACTCATGGATTTTAGTCCTTGTTTTGTGACTGTCTTGATGTATAGTATTGAAAACCAATCACCTCTCCTGAACCTCTAGACACATCCATGAGCTTATGTGATTTTCAGGGCTCTTGGAAATCACCACACTTTTGAGAAGCCCATGAAATACTTTGAATACTTCTGTCAACTTTTATTTACCCAAGTTGAATGCAAACTGACTTTGAAAATAAAGCATGGCAATTACACAAACAGTAAAGTAAAGCCACCTGATGTTGAGTCAAAAAAGGATATCCTACAGGTTCTTTTTTTTTTTTTTTTTAATGAATCAAGGAGAGTACTTCATTTTATATTTTCTCTTGGAGAGGTTGATCACTATTCAAAACCAAACCAAACCTCAGTGCAGCCTTGGAAGGTATATGGAGGCCCTCATCATCATTGCTGTTGACAAGGGAGGACACTGAGACTGAGTATTAACCTAAGATCTCTTAGCCAGTCTCTGATGAGGCGTCTAACCCTGAACAGAAGAGCTAAGTAGCTGTTGAGGTTGAACAAAGTAAGTATCTATATTCCTGCAAACATGTCAATGGGGCATCTGTGTCTGCTTTATATGCCTCTGCTGTGGCTACAGTAAATCACTATTGTGCCAACATATTTCTCAGATAAAGTGGACTGGGGGATGGAAACTAAACCAAGTGTGAAGGGTAATCTGGAGGAGATAACACAAGTGATTAATGCGGTATTGATTCAAAGGATGAGCTAGTTCTTAAAGAATTTTCCAAATCAAGTAACAGTTTAAAGACTGTTTGTAGGTGTGAGGAATGGTTTTCAAGGGAACTGTGGTGAAGGAGAGGGAGTAATGAGGGTGAGCTGGAGAGAGATGGATTAAGGGGCTAAAAGTTTTGTGGAGCTGCACAGGGCCAGATGCATGGATGCCCGCTTTTCACAACCCTGTCCAAAAAAATACCAGTGACTGCGGGGAACCAGAGGAGTGAAGAATGCAATGGGTTAAAGTGAAATTTAGTACAACTTCATTATTTTTAAAAGCAGCCAGCCTGTGGGGCTGTGATATGCCTACATAATCAAGAAGGGTGTCACAGAAAATGTCAAGCTTTTACCTAGTAACGATTGAGCAGCTGGTTCTGGGCTGCGTGATTCCATACATTCTAATGTCAGCGGTGGGGGGAATTTCCCTTCAGGGAATAACAGTTGAACATTTTTTCATTTTTGGAGTGCATGCGTTTGTTCACAGTGAGGGGGAACTTGGTCTAGCATCCAGGACTTTCTGGCTCTGTTCATCTGGTTGGAAGATGACCGTGGAATGAAATCTTCTTGTGGTCTTTTAATCACCAGATCTATACTGAGTGCCTAGTATGTGTCAGAGACTGACTTCAGTATAGGAGGGAAACCGTGAGCAAATCAGTAAGGCCACTGCCTTCAAGGACCTGCCACTGTCATGGTGGGGAGACGGTCAGTAGACAAGCATGTCATACATATAAAGATAAATGGAAAAAGAGCTCTGAGACTAAGTGTGAAGGGTGAGGTGCTGGCTGGCTTAGGTAGGGAGGCCATGGATGGCCTTGGTTATCAGAGGCCATTTCAGCTGAGAGCCTGAGCAGTGCAGACATAAGGGGAGATGCCCAGAGAGGGGGCCAGCAAGTCCAAAGGCCTGAGATGGAACAGAACTTTGCACATTCCTGGGTTGGCAAGGGGTCAGAATGAGAGGATGTGTCAGAGATGAAGTTAGATGGGTACCAGGGGCCAGATCAAGACTTTAGGTTTTATTCTGAGGAAAATGGGAAAATCACTGGAGGGCTTTGAGCAAGACAGTCATACATATTATCTGACTTCAGTTCAGTAGCTCAGTCGTGTCCAGCTGTTTGTGACCCCATGGACTGTAGCACACCAGGCTTCCCTGTCCATCACCAACTCCTGGAGCTTGCTCAAACTCATGTCCGTTGAGCTGGTGATGCCATCCAACCATCTCATCATCTGTTGTCCCCTTCACCTCCTGCCTTCAATCTTTCCCAGCATCAGAGTCTTTTCCAAGGAGTCATTTCTTTGCATCAGGTGGCCAAAATATCGGAATTCAGCTTTAGCATCAATCCTTTCAATGAATATTTAGGACTGATTTCCTTTAGGCCACCACAGTTTAGTCTCAGGTCAAACAACAGGGAGGGAACATAGCCCTGCCCATCAACAGAAAATTGGACAAAAGATTTACTGAGCACGGCCCCACCCATCATAATAAGACCCAGTTTCCCCCACAGTCAGTCTCTCCCAACAGAAAGCTTCCAGAAGTGTCTTATCCTTACCTGTCAGAGGACAAACAGAATGAAAACCACAATCACAGAAAACTAATCAAATTGATCATATGGACCACAGCCTTTTCTAACTCAGTGAAACTATGAGCTATGCCGTGTAGGGCCACCCAAGATGGACAGGTCATGGTGGAGAGTTTTGACAAACCATGGCCCACTGGAGAAGGAAATGGCAAACCACTTCAGTATTCTTGCCTTGAGAACCCCGTAAACAGTATGAAAAGGCAAAAAGATAGAACACTGAAAGATGAACTATCTGACTTACATAAAAATAAAACCAAAAAACCTCTGGCCCAGTAAATCATGTTAATACCCAGAGTCCAGGACTGGGCATTTGGGGGCCCCTGGCAGAATACATGGTTAATATGCCCACTCTTCCGAGGTGAATTCAATCTAAATAGTGTAGACATCTCAAGGGGAGGAGCCACAGAAGGGCAACGAGGAGGAGAGCCACTCAGTGGTAAGATGAAATGTGAAGAGGAGGATGGGCAGGGAGAGGGCCTGGTGTAATGGTTCTCATTTATTACACATTTGAGAAGGCCATTACTTGCTGAAGGAACTTGATGAAAACTGAAAGTATTAAATGATTGTGGCATTCAGATGGCAAAATGATACTTCGAATTCTTACATCTCTTGAGCATCATAAATTCACAGAATTTATATGAATGAGAAGGCAGTGCCCAGGGGACAGGAGTGGGCTTCAATAACCCAAGTGTGCAGAACAGGGTTCCCAGCTGCAACTGACACTCTACTCTAGATAGTTTAGCAGAAGAGACAGCATTAAAAGATGATGTAACCAAAAGATGAAGCTAGCCATACCTAGTCATGTGTTCAGTTTTTTAAAACTCCCCACAAATCCATTATTTTTTGCTCTCAATCCTGGACTCTGTCCATCTTTCTCTGTCGGGCCTTTCAGAGAGCGATTCTGTCCCTCTCTGTCTGGAGGTCGGGGATAGCCTAGTCATACATGGAGCCCTCTGGCTGCTGTCTTCCTGCTCCCTGCCCACCTTTTTCCTTTACCAGTGAGCATCCCAGAGCCTGACACACAGCAGGTACTCAGAGACACTTGGCAGTCCAGTGAATGAAGGAGCAAACGAATGAGTGGGAGAGTAAGGGAAATGAAAATGCTGTAAACACTATGTAAAAATATGTAGTGTTTGTATAACATGCATGAAAAGACTCAAGATTTCTTTATTACCAGGATTTTTCTGTGAAGACCTCTTATCTCACTAATTTTTGCCCCAAAGCTTTCTTGCATGGCTCCTTGAAAGCTCATATTTACCCAATATCTAAGTGAGTGGTTCCTCTTGAAAAATCAATATATTTAGAATCCCTGAGGAGGCTTAGTTTTCTAGGTTATATAGAAAGTAGGCCTCTCTCCAGACAGCTGTCTGTCTCTCACATGGCTTTCTGGGTGTCTCTTTAATTAACTGTCCTCAGATCCACAAACATCTATTTGTTCCCTTCCAACAGGAGCCAGGTTAATTTCATTCAAGGAATATTAACTGTTCTTGGGGGCCACACCCTGTGCCAAGGGTGGGGGAAAATACGATAGAATACTCCCACTAGAAGATATCCTCAAATTTTGGAAACTTATTTTAAAAAGCTTTATCATTTTGTGCATTTGATTAATAAAGCTGTTTTAACAGACACTGAAACCATGATTTAATTCTGCCAAGTATGCAAAGATAGTTAGAACTACTGCCTTTGAGGATGTCCACCAACTGTCATTCAAGTCCATGAGGAAACACATTTTCTGCCTGCCATTTGCTGCATCTTGGTTACACACACAAAGATATCCAATTTTGCACATTTCTTTTTTCTCTTCTAAGTAAGGTTTAGGCACAGAATGAAAAAGACTGTATTATTATTCAATGTCTTTAAGAGGCCAAAACATTAAAAGTAATTTTGGTGAAGTGGGAGTGTGGAAATATATAAAATTAAGACCTGTGGCAAAAGGACAAATGAACACCTGGCAAAAGGGTAAATGCAGAACCGGTGAGCACACCCCACCGAGAAGGAGAGGGCAGCGCCCGCAGGACGGAGTGGGCTTCAGTAACGCAGGTGTGTGGGACAGGGTTCCCAGCTGCAACGGACAGAATCTACTCTAGGCAGTTTAGCGGAAGAGACGTCATTAAAAATAAGTATATTAAGATGTTCAGGAGGGCAGGAAATTAGTTTGTGTGGCTACCCAGCCAGAAGCATCACCCAGCTGCCGTGCCGGGACTGCTGTCAGTGAGCCCTTGCAGCCTCTGCTGGGCGCCCACACCGCAGCTTGTACCGTTGCTTTGGGGCCCAGAATGCTGCCCTCTGTGCCTTTCTGACTCCTGAGTCCAGACCCTTCTGCTGACACCCTTCCAGAGAGTCGGGTATGGTAACAGGCTTGCCTTCCACTTTCACCCCCTGGTCCCTTTTTTCTGACTTCGGGAGTAAGAGCGCCATCTATTGGTCTCTGGTTCCTAGTGCACATAGCATTCTGCAAGGAGGCCTCTCGGCCTCGCAAGAACTTCTCTGTGCTGGCACAGTCTTTTGAGTGTCGAGTAGCCCTTCCACCCTGCCATCAGGACTTCTGTTTCAGGTGATGGGGCAGATGGTACAAGACTAGAAATTCAATGAACATTGGTCTCACAGATCTCATAGTGGTGTGTCTCACACACAGCACTGTAAATGAACTCTGATAAGAAGTATTGTTGCAGGGAAACAAGGTCCACGAAAGGCGTGGCTGGTCTGGAGAGTTGGGAGTCCAGAGTGAGCAGTTAGTCTAGTGAGGGCAGATTCTTGTCCGCCCTACCACGGAAGGGTCTCCACTCTAATTCCCCTCCTCCATGTGGTATTATATCGAAGTCTTAGGGCTGGTCCCTGCTGCTGAAAATTCATCAGCAGGGGCAGCAGGCAATCAGCCTTGGTGAGAAGTCCTTGTTGGGCCAGTGCCCCATCTCTGCGTCTGAAATCAGCCCATTTTGTCCATGAGGCTGTTGAGTGAAAAACAGGGAAGGCACAGGCCAGGCAATCTGCTGCTCACACACTTGAGTCTCATGCATGGTGGGAGTTCTTGACCATTTCAGTGACCGAGACCCAATGATTCTCCCATATAGGGGCCCATCCTGAGATGTCCATCCACATTCCTCTTCCCACATTTCATGCTGCTCACCATCCTTTCAAACTGGTAGTCACTGCCCATGACATGGTGGACATCCTCTTCCCAGGCCATCTCTCTTTATAGGTAAAGTGGACATTGCAGACATAAGCGGTACTCCCTAGGAATGTTTCCTTTCCCCATCATCCCATGACCCCAAGTGGGGCTGAAATGCTCTGGGAGTTAAATGCCAGCAGATAACAGCTAAACTGGCAGAACCATCTGCAAACCAGATTTGGCTTTTTTTCCCCCTCGGTGATCTGCTCATTGGGAATTCCCTGTGGGACCATGATTATGAGGGAGGGGAGTGGCAGGCAGGAGGCGCCTCGCTGGATGAGGACTGTCGGTCACACACACTCAGTGCTGGTATATGTCACTCCCATCTGATGAAGGCATGCTGTCAGACTGAGCCCTCTCACTCTTGGCTTGCTGGATCGAATCTCCGGATGGATAGCTTAGGTCACATGGTCACCTAAAATCCTATGGTCAAGCCCTTAGCAGCAAGAGTTATTTCAAAAGAATAACTACTTGCATAAGAAAGCTTGGCTTAGCTCCAAAACCCAAGAGGCTGCCGCTGCACTTCCCTTTTAGGAACTGCTGCAGAGTCCACGCAGCATCCAGGCTGATCTCAGACTGTCTGGGCATCATTCACTCTCCTGGGTCCTATGAGCAAAATGCAGAGCTGCTTCCAGTGTGCCTAGACCAGCTAGAGAGCTGTCTCCTGCCCAGGCCTCCAGGAGAACTAAATGAGCCCCAGCAGCAGACCCAAAGCTGACACAGGGTGCATTCAGATGCCAAGTGATGGGATCTGTGCCCTCGAGACTCTGTGCCTCATTCTTGGTGGAAGCAAGATCTGCAGTTCCTACAGACATACAGTGTTGCTTTTGTTTGGTCATTTTGATAGGAAGGGGGAGCCTCGAAAGTATGTAACCTTAGTCCTTCAATAATAGACACCCCAAGCTCCTGGTCTGGAACTCGTTGCGTGGATTCTTTCACTGCACAGGGAAGCTGTTCCAACCACAGACTCAGGAACTGGGGAAATAACCACATACTTTTTCACTGAGAAAATGGAAGTGGTCGGAAGACTTCCACAGTCTTTCAGCATCACATCCGCCCACCTTCCAGCATCTGCTCCCACTTACAGTCTGTTCTCCTACGCTGTGTGTTTCTGTGACAGGCATTAAATATTATTGCTAAGTAGAGGGATGATGTCACTGTAATATGGAAATTGAGTTGGATCACAAGTGATTTTTTTTCTCCAGCACATTAATATTTTGTTCCACCAGATAAAAGCTGCCGAATGGGAAGGATGCCAGTGGGGTGAGCTGAATGGACAAGCTGCAGAATAAGGTACTTGACGTAACGCCGCTCCTTCCAGGTTCTTCCTGGTCTTGGTGGTTTGGCCACAGGTTCTGTCCTGGAGGGGGCTTCCCTGATGGCTCAGTGGGTAAAGAATCTGCCTGAAATGCAAGAGACACAGGGCATGTGCGTTTGATCCCTGGGTTAGGAACATCCCCTGGAGAAGGAAATGGCCACCCGTTGGCATTTCTCAGCAGCTTCTATCCTTCCTTCTCCTAAATTCTAGCAGGCTGTCTTTGCCCTTTTCTTGGGAAGGTGGAGTCCTTTATTTTATGACTTATTTATATGAATATAAGGCTTAAAAAAACCCCAACTATGTCATTTTTTGCTAGCATGCAGTTTGCAAAGTTGGATAGGTTTGGAACGGTCTGCCCCAACCCTATTTTTCCATAAATTGTTATTTTTAGTACATGGGTTTTGGACTGGAAAAGTGTTCAGGAACACATTTATCATGTTATAGCAGAAATGCCTGTATGTTTCTTCCCACTTGTAACCATGGAGAAATTATTCACGCTCTTATCGAAAGCTTATTCCTCCATGTATGGAATTAATTGTACTACCTCCTTATTCAAGGACGTTCTAGCATCTGGCCCCCTTATCCTGGCTCATCAGTTTTTTACCTTTCTTGGAACAGTCTCATCAACATTAAAAAATGCTGCTATTTCTCTCATCTTAAAAAGAAAAAATCATTCAACACCATGTCCCCGACCAACTATTACCTCCAGTTTTTGCTCTCTTTTCAGCAAAACTAGTTGAAGGCATTGCCTATACACACTACCTCTGATTCTTTTCCTGTTTTCTATGAAGCCCAATCCAGTGTGGTTTTTCTCCTCCTTTACAAGAGCAAAACTCCCATTATCAAGGTCCCGTATGACCTCTTCATTGTTAAATCCAGTAGTCAATTTCCAGTCCTTCTCTAACTAGGCTGGTTAGCAGTGTTTAGTAGTTGGTCCCTCCCTCCACCATATTCTTTATTTGCCTTCCAGGCAACTGCTCTTGTTTTCCTCCTGCCTCACCACTTGTTCCTTCTGTCTCCCTTGCAGATCCCTCTTCTGTTGCAAGGAACCCAGGGCTCAGCCCTGCTCCTCTTCCTTTCTTTCCTCCACTCCATCCTATGGTGGCCCCATTCAGTTTCCTGGCAACTTTATGCTGTAAATTCCCAATTTCCATCTCCAGAACAGACCTTCAGCTTAAACTACAGATTATTTATTCAATTGCCTACTCAGCTCCTCCACTTGAATGTTTAATATATATCTCAAAGTGAGCAAGTCTGAACCTGAACTTCTGCTATCTCACACCAAGCCTGCTCCTCCTGTGTTGTTCCCTGGACAGCTGACTGGAAAACTCCACTGTTCCAGGTGCTTGGCCAAAAATCTTGTGGTCATTTCTGCATCTTCTCCATCGGCAGATCCTGCTGGTTCTGCTTACAAAATACATCCAGAATCCAGCTGCTTCTGCTTGTGCTGCCACCATCCTGGGGCAAGCTACCATTTTCTCTTGCCTGGATTATTGCTAAAATTCCCAACTGGCCTCTCTGCTTCCACCCTTGCCTCCCTACAGTCGATGTGCAATACAGTAGTCACAGTGATCCTATACAACGTATGTTAGATTGTGACTTGTTAAAAACTCTATACTGCTTTTGAGTCAAAGTCTTCCCATAGTCTTCAAGGTCCTATGTGATTAAACCCACCCACCAACCCCTCCCACCCTCACCTGCCCCTCGCTTTCTCTCTAACCTCTCATTCTCCCCATTACTCACCCTCCTCCAGCCACATGTGCTTTCCTGCTCTTCCTCAAACACATCAGGCACTCTCTTGCCACAGGGCCTTTGCAATGGCTGTTCCATATGCCTGGAACACTGTTCCATGTCCTTTAAATATTTGCTCAAATCTCACATTTTCAGTGAAGCTGGAGCTGTTGTAAGCAGAATGCAAAACATTTGCTCCTATCCTCCTATGTTCCGGTCACAACTCTGCTTTATTTTCTCCCTGCAAGGTCCCTCCACTTATCTAGGTTATCTTTGCTAGGTTATCTTTTAACCTAGCAAATAAATGACTTATTGTGTCTATCATTTCTTATCTGTCTCCCTCACTAGATTTAAATCCTATGAGGGCAGGGATTTGCTTGGTTCACTGATAGCTCCAAGGGCTGAGAAAGTGCCTTGGCAGATAGTAAGTTTGCAATGAATATTTACTGTATGAATACACAACAGATTACTGTCCCACTGGGCCCACCATGAGGTGCTCTGGGTAAAAGTCCCATGGATCACCTGTACCTCACTCAGCCCACACTGACAGTGGACCTTGATAACTGAGCTGAGGTTACACGTCACACCCTCACCAGAAAGCAAGTTTTTGCTTCTATTTTGGGGAGTTGGGATTCACAAGGTGAGAATTTCCCCCAAAATGGAAACATTGTTCAAATGGTACCAACGCAGCCATGAAGCTTTATTAGGCTATGGAAAAAAAATCACATTTTTCATCAACTGTTTCTTTAAGAAGTGAACACAAAGGATGCATTTAAATAGGAATGAAGTGACAATGCTTTTAGAAAAAAAAACAATACTTTCCACCATGTTGGAGGATATTGGTTTAATTCATATTATTCCCACTGATGCTTTACATAATATGGGACATAAAAAATGTATTGTGAATAAAAGTTCTTTTCATTTAAATGGAGAAGAAAAATTATAGATTCAAAAAATCAAGTTAAGTATCAAAAGAAGTTAATATCAAAAAATAAAAGTTTCTATGTTTCAAAAAACCTGACAACGAAGTAGTATCAAATTTGTGATGACTGAGATACACTTTATGGTGAGCCTCTGAAAACCTTGGCTTTGAAGTTGAAGCTTCTGCTTAGAAACAGTGTGGGCAGAGCAGACCTACTCACATTTTGACAGAAGGGCAAGTTTAAGAGTCCTTTAGTTCAAATATCTGTTAATTATCCTCTGTCAGAAACACTCTTCAGAGTGTTAGACAGAAGTTCTTATGCAAGAACAGGCGTCCAGCAGCCAAAACCCTGTTTTAGGGGAATCTGTTGACTTGGAACTCTCTGGCACTGTTAAGATTCCTGAAACAACTGCCTTGTACTCTGTTCTGTGGACATGTAAGGACTCAGTAGCAGCAGGCCGCTATCGCCCAGGGAGTACGACTTCTTATACTTGGAGATGAGCGCGTCTGTTTTCCCAAGGCTCACTCTGTAGCAGTCCACTGGCACCAAAGAGCCAAGCGGTGGCATTCTGTCCAAGCACTCCTGGTTGCTGGCTGCGAATGAGGATGGCACTGGCTCTGATACAGCAGCTTTTCCTGCAGGAGTCAAGCACTCTTCGCCTCCAGGCTCCTCTGTGTGGCCACCCTGGGAATTCAAAGGGCCGCTACTCGCCTCCCCACCCTTAAGGTGCCTGTGGTGGTCTTCACTGAGTAACAGCACCATGGTCCCGCCAACACGAAGCACTCTGGGACCAAAAAAATAAAAAATAAAAAAGGTAATTAGTATGAGTATTTCTTTCTTTGTAGACAACAAACAATCCCACTTTGTTTAAAATATTTGGTGTTCTTAATTTGAAATTTAATTTTAGCCATTTAAATGCGGGGATTTGATAATTAGGTAGTATCTTCCATAATGCATATTCATTATAGTAATTATGAAATCACTAGTACAAATCTGCTTTAATTATCTATTTTTACTCTATTTAAAAGGCAAGCCTCAAAGTAATTTGTAGTCACAGTTTAATAAGTGATTGTACAAAGGAAAAGGCAAATGAAAGGATCCTGAGGAATCTGAGTACATGAAAGGCAGCAGGCTGAACAACAGCAGAACAAAGTCCCCAGGAAGGAGTGAGGAGGAAAACAAAGGGCGAGAGGGAAGGCCCGGCAGTGTCAGCCCGTGGAGGAGGATTCGCTTTCTCCATCGCCTGACCAAAGTCTATACAGCACTTATATGGAACAGTGAGGAATGAGGTCATACAGTCCCGAGCTGCTAAAGAGACGACCGAGCAGTGGGGAGAGGCAAGGAAATTGCTCCAGAGCATGTGTGGCAAACGCCACTGTCCAGGCAAGGGTGAGGGGCTCCTGAAACACCTCAGGTGGGCCCCTAACCTGGGCACTCAGAGTGGGGAAGACTCGCAGAGGGTGAGAACAGCTACAGTGGGTGTGGATGAGTGAGCGGGGCCGAGGGGCGGGGGACTGGAGCACGGGGGTGCCCGAGGCAGGGAAGGGAGCAGAGACAGGAGCTGTGGAGAGGAGGACGCACTGAAAGCAGTCCAGCTGCGGGGAACCAGGACCGGCGGGAAGAGGGGATGGAAGAGCTGGGTCTGGAACATGCTGAGCGGGGGCCAACAGACAGCTGGGCACAGGGCCCGGAGCTTGTCAGGGAGGCCAGGGCTGGAGGTGGAGATCTGAGTTTCCCATAATAAATGGCAGATAAAGCCAGGTGGTGCTAGTGACAAAGAACCCACCTGCCAGTGCGGGAGACATGAGAGGCAGGTTTGATCCCTGGACGGGAAAGATCCCCTGCAGGAGGAAATGGCAACCCACTCCAGTATACCTGCCTGAGAAATCTCATGGGCAGAGGAGTCGGGTGGGCTACAGTCCATGGGGTCGCAAAGAGTCCGACACAACTGAGGGAACTTAACAAACACAAAGCAATAATGGGGGATGAGAGCACCTAGGGTGGAAGAACAGAGAGGGGAGAGAAGAGGGGTCAAGGAACAGGGACTTAACATCCAAGGAAGGATGGAGAAGGACGGGCCCATGAAACGGCCAAGGAGGGGGCCTGAACTATGGTGACAGCGTGGAAGCCAGAAGAGCAGAGTTTCAGGACGGGAATGAATGGTCTCAGCAGTGTCGCCTGCTACAGGACCAACAAGTGAGGAGGATGTTAGTGACCCTGGGGCAGCACCCCTAGTTGGGGCCAGGAGCCAGTGCTGGTCTGCAGAGGCAAGGCAGGGGGTTGGAAGGCGAGGAGAGCAAGTGTAGACTTTTCTCTGAAGAAACTTGGTTGCAGAGGTTAGGAAACCAGGTGCCAGCTGGAGGACCAAGACTTAGAGGGAGCCCTGCCCCCACCACACCCAGCAATGAGGTCAGGAGCTGAAGTAGCTTTCCCTCATCTCAACCGTCCGCCAATCTAAACGAGTCTGTCTGCAAACGACATCACAGATTCTATGCTTCACTTCATTCTACGCTCCCCTCTGCCCACACTATCGCAGCCTGACAGGTCTTATTTCCAAATCTGTCATCATCCCCCAACCTCCCCTTCTGAGCTTCCACACCAGACACAACTGTGCATCCCTGCGCATCTCTCGACCATTAAACTTCAAATAAACTCTCGACTCCCACCTGCCTGCTTCCCTTGGCTCACTGTGTGTTCCACAGGCTGGCCTCCCTTCTTGCCCAGCACATCCGGCTCTGCTGCTCTGGGCACTGACCCCCGCTCCCTATGTGCTTCTCATCACTCAGGTCTCAGAGTTCAGACGGCTCCCTGGAGAGGCCTTTCCCTGAGCATCTATCTAAGGAAGCCACTGCTGCTCTCTTCGTCACTCTCTGGCAAAAATGTCGCCTTTAGTGTTCCCTGTATCTCTCATGATCTGAAATTATTCTGTTGATTTATTCATGATCTGTATTCCCACGCTGGAGTGCCAGTCCCATGTGGGCAAAAATGTCCTGTTCACAGCCAGATCCCCACTGCCTAGTACAGTGTGTGGGTATGAAAGGCCACAAAAATGTCTGGGGAAGGGATAACTTGACCTGGAGAGAATGAGGAGGTGGACAGGTTGAAGGTAAGAAAGAAATGGGCAGAGAACAGTTCCTGAGGAGGCAGGAAACAAGGGGATAAACTCTTACTACTGGGAGAGGAGGAGGCGAGATGACAGGTGTGGCTGGACACCAGGGGACAGAAACAAAAAATACAGGTATCTCTGAACACATAGGAAAAAACACAATTAAGATAATAAAAGATACAATTTTTCACCTACCATATTAACAAAAATAAAAAGACTACTACACTCAAAATGGCAAGATTAGGAAAAAAATGAGCATTCCTAAAGGCAAAAATTGATATAACTTTTTTGACAGTAGTTTAGCAATAATATGTCAAAGATATGAAATGTACATAACCTTTGACCCAGCAATCTCACATCTAGGAAATTATTCTAAGATATAAGAGCAGAAACTCTAGCAGTAGTAGAGTAATAGTGACAATTAATGGCAAAGATGGCTAATATTTATCGGTACCAAGGGCTTCCTCAGTGGCACTAGTGGTAAAGAACCTGCTTGCCAATGCAGGAGATGTAAGAGGTGCGAGTTGGAAGCCTGGGTCAGGAAGATCTCCTGGAGGAGGGCGTGGCAACTGACTCCAGTATTCCTGCCTGGAGAATCCAAGAGGAGCCTGGCCGGCTACAATCCACAGGGTTGCACAGAGTCGGACATGACTGAAGCAACTTAGAACACACGCATGTATTATGTGATGAATGTTGTTTTAAAAGCTTTGTATATCATTTAGTCCTTAGAATTTAAGTATATTCTGTTGCCATATCCATTCTGCAGATGAAGAAACAGAGGCACTGTGGTTTTAAATAACTTGCTCATTATAGTCAGTTTGATAAACTGTGCAAAGATGGCTCAGAATGTTCTTCTTTATTAAAATGAAACGGTGGAAGTTACCTAAAGACCCATCTCTAAGTTCTGTAGGCTACATAATGGTCTATACTTATAATGCAACCACCATGGCAACGACTGAAAATTACCATGCATACTGTAAAACAGCTCATCAGAAAGATTTATGACATGTTTCTCAGTGGAAAAAACAAAGCAGATTATACAGTGCAGTAAATTATGGCTGATCCTATTAATATAAAGTTGGAAACATCTATTTGTGTATGTGTACATGGAATGATGTCTAACAGGAAATTCAGCAATCAATTTACAACTTTTTTCACATAATGGAAGAAAATAAAGGAAAAATCACCTGGAATCCTGCTACTCAGAGGTGACCATTTTTGATAAAATGTCCTTCTAAGCATCTTTCCACATTCATATACACATAAATTTCTTACTAAGAAAGCTATTCAGAAATTATAAAGCAATACGTCTCATACTGTATTCCTCTAAACACTAATATAGTATGAGAGATTATTTCTTGTATATATAAAAAAGAAACCAACTAGAATTATGTGGTCAATAAGCTGGGGAAGCTCTGTATCAAACAACATAAAAGAGATTTCTCTTTTACATGTGAACCTGCAAGACTAGGGGTAGATGACACAAACACCCAACTTATTTGAACTTGGATGGCATCAGGCCTTAACCTTCTACTGCTGCTGCTAAGTTGCTTCAGTCGTGTCGGACTCTGTGCGACCCCGTAGATGGCAGCCTACCAGGCTCCTCTGTCCCTGGGATTCTCTAGGCAAGAATACTGGAGAGGGTTGCTAACGCCTCTGTGTCCACCCCAGGCCTGGCTAGGGGCCGGAGCTCCCCCAGAATTCTACCCTTTCGGGTCATCTCTGCACCAGGAGGGTCCAGAACTAAAGAAATTCATTCCCCAGAATGAGTGAATGATGAGAGATGATGATACATTTAGAGATGAGCAGACCCATTCCAGAATCACTGCCTTAGCCGAATCCTGAATCTGTTTAGGTTGATTCAGTAGCCACAGCCTGCCTGTGACACAGCCCTTCTGGGGTTCACACAACCCCCTCAGCCCCCTCTTAGGGTGAAAAAAGGAAGTGACGGTGTTAGTTGCTCAGTCGTGTCTGACTCTTTGTTTGAGACCCCCATGGACTGTAGTCCATCAAGCTCCTCTGTCTTAGTGAATGATGAGAGATGATGATACATTTAGAGATGAGCAGACCCATTCCAGAATCACTGCCTTAGCCGAATCCTGAATCTGTTTAGGTTGATTCAGTAGCCACAGCCTGCCTGTGACACAGCCCTTCTGGGGTTCACACAACCCCCTCAGCCCCCTCTTAGGGTGAAAAAAGGAAGTGACGGTGTTAGTTGCTCAGTCGTGTCTGACTCTTTGTTTGAGACCCCCATGGACTGTAGTCCATCAAGCTCCTCTGTCTACAGAATTCTCTAGGCAAGAATACTGGAGTGGGTTGCCATTCCCTTCTCCAGGGGATCTTCCTCACCCAGGGGTCAAAGCTGGGTCTTCTGCATCGAGGCAGATTCTCTACTGTCTGAGCCACCA
The DNA here is from genome assembly GCA_006408675.1 of Madoqua kirkii. Taxonomy (NCBI): domain Eukaryota; kingdom Metazoa; phylum Chordata; class Mammalia; order Artiodactyla; family Bovidae; genus Madoqua; species Madoqua kirkii. Next base: position 23,220 of record SJYC01071529.1, read on the forward strand.
GGGAAGCCCCCCCATTTCCTTTTCCCTGAATCCAGCCAATAAGAGGGGCTGTCAGGGCTTGAGAGGGAAGAGGGAAACCGGCTGGGCAGCGGGGCGCAGCCCCTGAGCCCCCACGTCTGCAGGCTGGGCGAAGGGCTTGTCCAGGCGGAAGCTGGGCACCCTCTGGGTGTGGGGGCAGGAGCCCTGCCCGGGCGGGCTCTGCCCAGCATCTCCTCTCCCTCATCCTCCTGATGATGAGCAACAGCATTAGTTTGTCGGGTCTATCTCCGG
>SJYC01071530.1:0-29815 GCA_006408675.1 Madoqua kirkii
AAATACACAGCGCTATATCATCAGGTAGGCTAAGCTGCAACCTCTGGTGGAAAGTTCCGGGTTGGGTGGAAAGTTTCATATTAAGTGTAACATGCTCTTACAGTAGTATTCCACCATGGGCTAGCTTAATAGTACAACTGGTAAGTTACCTTGCTAGGCACAAAGGCTGTGGTTATTAATCCTCGGGGCACCACAGAATCACCTTGGGAGATATTAAGAAATACTGGATGCCCAGGTTCTACCCTGGACTGATTAAATCAAAGTGTCAGTGAGGAGGAGTGGAGAATGGGTATCAGTATTTTTCAGAAGCTCCTGAAATGGTATTGATATGAAATCAGCATTGCAAAATCTTGAGTGGAATGCTCCATCAAGCAGAAGTGGATACAGGAGCTCAGGAAATGTCTTGAGTTACAGGTGCTGAGACCCCAGGTGAGTCATAAGTCAGGTAACTGTGGAAAGGGGTTACACACAGGCTCCCGACCGTGTACTATGTTGTGTGCACCGTCAAACACTCAGTTGAGACAATTTAATTCAAACTGACCCCTTATCCATGTCCCTTCATTCCTCTGTGTGTTCTAGGTTCTCTCCTTTATCAACTGAAATGATCAGGAAAATTCATATTCAGGTCTCACTGTGTGAACCTCTCAAAGAAACACTTTCACTTCACTGCACTATATTCCCTGAGGTTGACCTTAGAAATATTACATGACTAGCACTTCCGCATTGTCATTTCAAACCAACAATGCAGGCATCCATTCTACATGACCAAATGTTTCGTATGTAAATTCTGTCCTGTTGCTCAGTAGCTCTGTGATCTTGAGGAGGATAGTATTTCTGGGTCCTGGTTTCTCTCCTGTACAATGTGGGGGATTAACACATGGGAGGCAGGGTTGGAGGGAGAATTAGAAGTAAATATTAAATTAACTAGCTCAGTGATTGAAATATATGTCACTATTTTAGATTTTCAAATTTTTGGCTATAATGAAAAATTATTATCTTTTCCTGAATAAAACTTACAGTATGATGATACAGAATAACTATATCATTTATAACTATATAAACTTCTGATTTGAAATCTTAGAAAATTAAGCTATAAAAACACGAGGAAATTACTAAAATGTAATCAAATCTTAACTGAAGAGCTACAATACATTTTGGTTAAATGCCCCATGGCTCAAAGATTTTGGAAAGACGATCAGCAACTTACCTTTCCATCTCCTGCAGAGTCCTTTTGATGTCTTTTCCTAACTTAAACTTTTTTCCAAATGGAATATCAGAAATAATAACATCGACACTTTCTGAAGGCAAAGGCAATTCTGAAATACAAAAATGAGAAAATTCTATTACAGTAAGTTCAAACATTTACAACTTAAATATGAGAAAACTGAAGTACATAGGATTATTTTTGCATACTGAATAAAATTTCAGTTCAGTTCAGTTCAGTAGCTCAGTCGTGTCGGACTCTTTTCGACCCCATGAATCACAGCATGCCAGGCCTCCCTGTTCATCACCATCTCTCGAAGTTCACTCAGACTCAGGTCCATCGAGTCAGTGGTGCCATCCAGCCACCTCATCCTCTGTCGTCCCCTTCTCCCCCTGCCCCCAATCCCTCTCAGCATCAGAGTCTTTTCCAACGAGTCAACTCTTCGCATGAGGTGGCCAAAGTACTGCAGTTTCAGCTTCAGCATCATTCCTTCCAAAGAAATCCCAAGGCTGATCTCCTTCAGAATGGACTGGTTGGATCTCCTTGCACTCCAAGGGACTCTCAAGAGTCTTCTCCAACACCACAGTTCAAAAGCATTAATTCTTCAGCACTCAGCCTTCTTCACAGTCCAATTCTCACATCCATACATGACCAAAGGAAAAACCATAGCCTTGATTAGATGGACCTTAGTCGGCAAAGTAATGTCTCTGCTTTTGAATATACTATCTAGGTTGGTCATAACTTTTCTTCCAAAGAGTAAGCGTCTTCAGGCTTCTAATATTGTTTCTAAGGAATGACAAGATCCCGAAGGCTTTCAGAATCACTAAAAATAGATGTTATAATTGTTGTATTCTGTTCTTTGAAAAGTGGTTTTTCAAGTGTAATAAAATATGACATAAGCAGAATTTTAAATTAACCAGAAAATTAAACTCTTTAAAAATATTACATGAGGAGAATATTGCTAGATCCAAGAAGAAATATATTAGGATGCCTAGAAAAACCTTTTACAAAATTATATCCTATAACTTTCATTTTTCTTTTCACGATCATATATAAAATCCATTTGTAGATCTATTTAAGAAAAGTGACCCATAGGTTTCATTGTATTTTTAATGGCAACCCCAAAGGTTAAGAATATCCACTTAAGTCCTAAGACTAGAGAAAAAGTTAAACAATCAAGAAAATGACATCACTAAAATAGTGTCTGATTATCAAATCTAAATTTCTTTCTCAACTTTACATTTTACTCTCAGAAATTAATTCAGTCAGTTCAGTTCAGTCGCTCAGTCATGTCCGACTCTTTGTGACCCCATGAATCGCAGCATGCCAGGCCTCCCTGTCCATCACCAACTCCCGGAGTTCACTCCAATTCATGTTCATGGAGTCAGTGATGCCATCCAGCCATATCATCCTCTGTCGTCCCCTTCTTCTCCTTCTCCTTCCCCCAATCCCGCCCAGCATCAGAGTCTTTTCCAATGAGTCAACTCTTTGCATGAGGTGGCCAAAAGTACTGGAGTTTCAGGCTTTAGCATCATTCCTTCCAAAGAACACTCAGGGCTGAACTCCTTTAGAATGGACTGTTTGGATCTCCTTGCAGTTACCATAAGGTAACACACCCAATCTTAACTTCCACATTTTCTGAATATACTTTTCACTTTGCACTCTCTATACTTCTACCACCATCTAAATTTAAATAATTATTTTAATTTCAGACAGCACCTAATTCTATAACAACAGAATTTAAATAATCTTTAATATTCTGAATACAAATTTTTGTTGGCAGGAAATTTAAAAGCAAAACAAAAATCCTGTTATCTGAGAAAGTCCAATGAATGAACATTTGCTAATGAAAGAGTGGGTTGTTAGAAAACAAGTAATGGGATAATATTTTGTTAGAACTAGGCAGAAAATCTTTTTTTTTTCCCCAAGTCATGTTTTAACGTCGTGGTGGCTCAGATGGTAAAAAATTCGCCTTCATGCAGGAGATCCGGGTTCAGTACCTGGGTCCACAAGATCCCCTGGAAAAGGGAATGGCAACCCACTCCAGTTTTCTTGCCTGGAGAAACCCCATGGACAGAGGAGCCTGGTGGGCTACAGTCTATGGGGTTGCAAAGATTCGGAAATGACTAGTGACTAGTCACTTTCACTTTATTTTTTCATTTAGTTTTAGGGTATTGATATAGAGTGGGGCTTCCTAGGTGGCTCAGTGGTAAAGAGTCTGCTTGCTGACACAAGAGATGTGGGTTCTATCCCTGGGTTGAAAAGATTCCCTGGAGGAGGAAACGACAACCCAATCTGGTATTCTTGCCTGGGAAATCCCATGGACAGAGGAGCCTGGCGGGCTACAGTCCATGGGACTGCTAAGAATCAGACATGACTGAGCAAACTGAACATGCATACACTGATACAGGACACATCCACTTGAATACTGTAGCTACACTTGTAAAACTACGGAAGACAATGGGCAAACATGGTTTTCAAATGTTCATACGTGAGGAACCGTTTATATGTGAGGAATCTACTCTTCAGATTGAGCCCAAGTCTTTTGCTTACATAAACACACAACAAACATGAGTTCCCCATCTTCCGGTTTGGATTTTTTTCCCCTTCTTGTTACTCTATTTTCATTTGCAAGTTTTCTACTCTGTATTGTAATTTACCGAACTGCTTTAAATCATTTTATAAGATGAAGGAATAAACATCACTGAGACAGAAGAGAGTAATCTTTCACGTAGAACCAGTGTCATCTTCAACAATACAACAGAAAATCATCTGAGCTTTTGTGCAGGCTCTGGTGTCAGCTTGCATTTGGCTCTGCCACTTACCAGCTGTGCAACTTTGGGAAATTATTGCTTTACTTTTCTCATCTGTAAAATGGGAGAAGAGTACCTCTCCCAGAAATTAATATGTGAGGAACCTACAGAAAGTATTAACAGACACTGCCTGGCACACAATGAGCAGTCAGTAATTGTCAGCTGTTGTCAGTATGTACAACGTCCTCTCTAGTGTGTTTAAGATGACAGCCAGGTGGAGCCAGTGGGTCAGAATCCTTCCAGGAAGCTCTGCAGAACTTAGCAATTCCTTCTCATGGCTCCTCAAAGACCTAGTGGGGCCACTACTTCCAGATGGGTCTCTTTCCAACTTGCCTTTCCCTCAGCAGTGGTTCTCAATGTGTGGTCCCTAGAGAAGCACCATCAGTATCACCTGAAACTATAAATGCAAAATCTTGGGCCCTACAACCAACCTTGATATTTAGTGTGGATCAGAATCAACTGAAGGGCCTGGTAGAATGCACACCGCTGGCCCCACTTCCAGAGATGCTGATGCATAAACTCCTAAAATCACGAGCACCTGGCCCATAAGAGTCAACACACAGTAAAATCTTTTGAATTATTAAATGTTTGAATTGCTTGTGAACAGAGTTTGTAACTAAGGAGATAGAATTCTGAAATAGAAACATAGCTTAAAACAAACAAGTAAAAAAATCATCTTTTTTACATCTCTGCAGGATGATTCAAAAACACGAAAAAAAGGTAAAAGACTGGGATGTCTTGAATAAAACTGTCCTATTTACTCCCTCCTTCTGGGGATAAGTTTGAGTAAGAACTGCTTAAAACCAGGATATAGCCCTAAGATATTTTCTCCCCAAAAGTTTTAAGAGCCTTTAAAGTAACTTTCATGTATAGTGTAGACAAGAGACTGGGTAAACTCAGAACTTTTACAAGGTTGAGCACATCCTTTTTATATTTTCTTTCACTGTACTTTGTTATTCTTCCATCGTCTAGGTTTATAACAATGGTATTCTGTCTTGTAATTCTCACTTGCTCAAATAGTTGTATTTTTGATTCAGTCCTCATGACCGGCCATTTCACCTTGGCTTTCTCTATTTCTCAGTTGGTTCATCTCTTAAACGTATGGGTTTTATTAATTTTTAATAAATTTTCCCCCCTCTGACATGCTTGTTAGTGAAACGCTGCCTGAACTTTATATATTTGAAAATAACTTTGTACTAAAATGACATCTTGGCTGAGCATGGTATTTCTGGGTCGCACTTTGCCTCAGTAACCTTGCAAGTAGCCACTATTTCACTGGCTATTGCTCTATAACTTTGTTTCCATCATGGATAGACTTTGAAGTTTACTGCATTAGATTATGCCTCTTCTTTATATGATTGCTGCTGGTGAATTTTTTCTCTTCTACTTTCTCTTTATACTATTCTTTTTGATTTCATAAAAGAGAATACAAATACTTCAATGAAGCTGAAATTTCAATGTGTACTGCTAATTCAGAAGTCCATAATTAGTCTTGAATATGCAAAACGTAGTTTGGCATCTGGGAGATAATTGTAAAGTGCTGTTGCCAGTTTTGTTTTTAATGACTGCAATTTATCAAAAACTTTAAAAACTTAAAAGTTCTTTTGCATTCCATTTGTTGAATTCTTTGATTACAGATTTCCAATGAAGTCTGAAAAAAATGCAACTACAATTAGGCAACTTGTTTACTTAAAAAGGTTTATAGCACAATTATAAGATACTCTGGCTAGGTACATCAGCCATCAGTACATCTTCAAAAATTTAAACATTTTTAAGAAAACTGAAGTATAGTTGATTTACAATGTTGTGCCAATCTCTGCTATATAGCAAAGTAACTCAGTTATACACATACGGTTCTTTGTTTATATCCTTTTCCATTATGGCTTATCCCAGGAGATTGAATACAGCTCCCTGTGGCATGCAGTAGGACCTTGCTGTTTATTCTAAATGTAATAGTTCACATCTACCAACTCCAAACTCCAGTCCATCCTACTCCTGCATCTCTTCCCCTTGGCAGTCATGAGTCTGATCTCCCTGTCTATGAGTCTGTTTTTGTTTTGTGGATACGAAGATTGTTTTCTGTTTTGTTCATTTGTGCCATACTTTAAGAGTCCACATATAAGTGATATTAAATGGTATTTGTCTTTCTAACTTACTTCACTTAGTACGAAAATCTCTAGCTGCATCCATGTTGCTGCAAATGGCATTATTTCATCTTTTTTACGGCTGAGCAGTATTCCATCACACACATGCACGCACGCATGTATGTACCACATCTTTTTTACATATTCACCTGCTGATGGACATTTAGGTTGTCTCCAAGTTTTGCCTATTGTGAACGGTGCTGCTATGAACCTTCAGGTGCATGTATCTCTTTGAATTATACTTTTGTGAATCATACGATAATTCTATTTTTAGTTTTCTGAGGAACCTCCGTACTGCTTTCCATAGTGACCGCACCAACTTAACATTCCCACCAATGGTGTAGGGAGGTTCCCTTTTCTCCACACATTCTCTAACATTTGTTATTTGTAGACTTTTTAATGAAGGCCATTCTGACCAGTGTGAGGTGATACCTAATTGTAGTTTTGATTTGCATCTCTTTAATATTTAGTGATGCTGAGCATCTTCTCATGTGCCTACTGGCCATCTGTCCTCTAGAGAAATGTTCATTAGGGTATTCTGTTCTTCTGTTTTTCTTGGATTGGGTTTTTTTTTCTTTGGTGGTTGTTGAGTTGTATGAGCTGTTTGTATATTTTGGAGATAAAGCACTTGTTGGATGCATCATTTACAAATATTTCTCTCATTTTGTAGGTTGTCTTTTTGTGTTCTTTTCTCTGTGCAAAAGCTTATAAGTTTGGTTAAGTCTCTTTGTTTATTTTTATTTCTATTGCCTGGGAGACTGGGCCAAGAAAACATTGATATGATTTATGTTGGGGAATGCTTTGCCTATGCTCTCTTCTAGGATAGGAGTTTATGGTATTATATCTTTTTTTTTTTTTTGATTGGAGGATAACTGCTTTACAATGTTGTGTTGGTTTCTGCCGTACAACAATGGGAATCAGTCACAACTATACAAATATCTTGTCCCTCTTAAGCCTCTCTCCCACCTCCAGTGTTGCGTTTGTCTTTAAGCCATTTTGAGTTTATTTTTGTGCACAGTATGAGGATGTGTTTTAACTTCATTGATTTAAACGCAGCTGTCCAACTTTTCTAATACTACTTGCTAAAGAGACTGTCTTTTCCCCATTTTAAACTCAGATTAAATGTTTTAAAACCCAATAGATGATGGGCAAACAAAAAAGCATGTACTGTCAGGCTGAATTGCTTTTTTTAGCATTCAACCATCTTTGCAGATAGCCTACAGTTCAGTTATTCAGTGTATTAAAAAAAATTTTTTTTAAGTCTATTATTTTGATAACTTGAGTTACTATATCAATTCAGAACATCATAGCTTGTTTGGAGGTAATTATGAATTATGTAGTTACCATGTCAAATTCTAGGTACGTTTCTGTGTCATAGATTTCTTTATTTAATAAGAACATTAGTCTTCACCAGGATTCTGTGGTCTACCAATGCATAAACAGACACAGGTGCAGTGCTGAGCTGAATCTACAGTAGTGTTCACAATAATGAAAGATGTTTCATCTCTGATAGAAAAATTCCTAAATTTCCAAGAATTGGGAGGGGGTAGGAATACTAAACCATTACTGGAATTGACTTAGCTTATTTTCTTTTTGAAGGATCTGGTAACACTGATAGAAAACTGGTAACATTTAACTTTCTGCAGAGGTCTTCTGCTAATGGAGCCAATGTATTAATAGCTATAGCTTCATTTTGTTTATATACATAAGAAAATTTGGAATTGAAAATGAACACAATTAATTTAGAAGAGTGCTCATTTGGTCTAAATGAAAAGTCATGCCTCACAGAGTGATAGTTAAATGCATTTCTTTCTGTTGCATCTGATAAACACTTAATTTTGGCTTGCTTGCCTTAAAATAATGACTAAGTTCTAAAGTAAATGCTAGATGCCTCTATAAACAAGTTTATTTCATTTGGTTACTCCTATTACCATGGCCCTCACAGTGCATGATAAAAGTAAATAAACATTTTACTCTAGTTGTGTGTTCATCAACAGCTTTCTTGAGAAATAGAAACTCAGTATATAATTTTTCATTAAATATGCACTTTTAAAACCTTATTGCTGCTGAAAGAGTTTGTTACAGAACAGTGTTACCAAACTAAGGGGTTTATAGCATATGATATATGATAAAGCCACTGTAGCAAAAACACTCAGATTCTCTAAGGTGGGCTTCTCACTCCCTATTTCCCACACATATTTCACGGACACCCAACCTATCACTTCTCACATTTCCCCTGACTTCCCAGACGCCAGGGCAGCCGGGAGCTTCATGAATTGTGCAGAACCACAACACGCCTGGTAGAATGCCAACTTTTCTGCTTCCCTCACCAGCCCACCTACCCAGAAAAATGATGAGAACTAGCTGTCTTCAAGTTACCTCTGCCCATTCTCTCCAGATCCCGTTCAGGCAGGCAAGCCTTTGTTCCTGCTGCTCCACGGAGCCAGTCAGGCCTGAGTTTTGCTCCACGGAACCGGTCAAGCCTGAGTTTTACTTCACCAACCAGCAGCATCTGACACAGCTGCTCATTCTTGCTCAGATTCTCTCTTACTTTCGCATCCCTGGTTGTTCCTTTTACTAGATTCTCACCCTCCAGAACTCTAAGCATCTCATCCTCAGAGAAAGCCTCTCTCTTCTCTATTTGTGCTCATTTCCTAGGTGATCTCATGGATGTAAATGTTATCTAGACTAGTGACATGTACCATCTCCCCTAAACTCCAGATCTGTATGTTGACTATCTACCTTGAGATCTTAACGGTTTTTAATCATCATGTGGAACTGAACAGGCCCCCAACTCTTAACTTGTTCCTCCTGAAGTTTTCCGCAACTCAATAAACGGCAATGGCACCCTCTAGCTGTTCAAGCCAGAAAGCTTAGTCATCCTTGTTCTTTTTCTCACATTTAATCCCTTAACAAATCCTGTCTGACCTCTTTTCAACACCTCCACTAATACCACTTTGTCCCAAGCCACCACCATTGACCTGGCTTACTGTGATAGTCTTGCAACTAGTTTCTTTGTTTCCATCCTTGCTCTATTATTGTCTGTTCTTAACAGACAATAAAAAGACTAATCTTTTAAAAAGCTAGGATTTATTTGGCTACTAGGTATAATAGAAAACTTAAAAATACAAACAAAACTTTTCTTTATTAACAATTGAGCACTTAATGCTTGTTTTTAAAGTGAAATCTTATGGGAAATACCCAAAACATGAGAACTGATAAAGTGGAGCTGGTACTGCAGCGATGTTCTGATGGACAAATTAGTACTTCCTTTCTCACGCAACCAAGCACTTTTGAGACTGTAAAGAGTTGGAAAAACCACTGCTTTGGAACAATATATAGAGCTATTCCATTCTTCTTAAAGATCTCAAAAAACCCCAGCTTTCTTAAAGAAGTGTATATGAAGACTTGAGTTCAATCTAAGCATCCCTCACCTTCCTCTAGAGACTTGTGCTGCACAGAGTCCAATTAAAGACCTCGCCAGAAAGATTGGAAAGACTGTCACTGGCAGCAAACAATTTTGAAACTTCAGCCAACAGTACAGTTTCTTCTTTGAGGCTACTTTATTATGCATTTATAGAAAAGTTATCCTAATATTTTGTCAACAATGGATTTCTATTACTTTTCTACTATAATAGAACAATTTTTTTTTTAAACAATATATTGTTTCTCTAGATTACAGGGACTTATCTATCACCTATTCTCACTGTGCCATGAGAATGATTTTCTTAGCTGAGAATTAAATGTGGTCACTTTTAAGGGAGAAAGGCCCACTGAAGAGACAGGAGGAATGTGAGGCTTCTCTCAGTCTAAATACCATGGAAACCATGGGTGTTAGAGTAAAATATTACTTTGGACTCCACAGACTTGATTCCTTATGTTTCTTGCTGCTGACTCCCCATCAGTAAACAGGGAGTAATGGCTTTCGTCTGCCTCACAGGGTGATGAATCCTGGTTTGCCCTAGAATTTCTGTTTTAGCATTAAAAGTAGTACTGGTATAGCAAACTGGGAAGGCTTGTTACCTCATTCCCCATAACATAGGAATACTATCCAACTGAAGTAAGGGGAAGCTAAGAGAATTCAAAACATTTCATATAGTTTATTGCAAAGAATTCACAAATTCTCAACAAATTGTTGTTGTTATTGTTCTGTTTATTTTATGCCTATACTAAATGATCCCTGGTTATCATATGAGAAACAGTTCAGATGCAACAAACACATCTTAAAATTTCTTCAGATGCTTTTCCTTTGTACCATGCTTTTACTTACATGCTTAGGGAAACTACAAAAATATAGTTCCTGACAATGATCTCTTGAAAAATAAAAAAGTTACAATTATAATATTGGAAATAAACTGAGTATTGGCCCCGCAGATATATCACAAGGTATAAATAATTCAACCTTTATATTAACATATGAAAAGTGAATGGTATTCTATATTATGATTCTAAGTGTGTTTACACATGTTTATTTCCCCCAAATGTTTGTATCTTTAATATCTTACCTGTAACAGAGACTTTAAGTAACTCAATCTTATCCTTGAGGCCTGCAGCGCTCAGATTGTCATATGCACCTGATAACTGTGAGTCACTGACATCAGCACCCATATAATACACATCCTATGAGGGGAGAAATTCAAATTATAAATAAAACTATATTTTATGTAGTTAAGAAAATCTACTTGCATTTTTCAAATGATGAAAATGAAATCAATAGATATGTTAATTCAGATTAAAAGAAATTTAGAATATTTCTTTAAAATAACATTCAAGGACCAAAACTTGAGAAGTTTTTGGTAAAATGTTAAAACATTAATTTTTAACATTTTACAATTAATATTTTATAATACAAATGTCTAAGGAATCGAGGGATTTATATAATGTAGGTCATGACTAGTTACTGGAATTCTGTCATAATTTCCTAAATTTATCACAGTATTTAAAGAAATAACAGTAATTTAATTAACCTTTCATAGTCTACTTTGACTATAATTAAATAGTAGCTCATATAATTAAAAATTATAATCCCTAAATAGACAATCTACCTGCAAATAATTGTTAAGTGTATACACAACACACACTGATTAAAGTAAAACACTGCTTGGTTTACCAGACTTTAGAACTTACTGGCCATTCCTTAGCAGCTTCCAAAAGTATTGTTCCAAGTCCACACATTGGATCTAAAACAACTGCGCCAGCCTATAGACAGAAATGTTGATTTGCTACTGTTAAATCTACTGTAACAGGTGTTATACAAGAAGCCTAAAACTTGAGGAATCAGTCATTTCAGAGTGAAGATTCCTTTCTAAACTTTATTGGGAACTTCGGGTAGTTAAGGCCCTAGGAAGGCGTCTGCTCGGCACGTTTAAAGGTTAGGCAGGAGACCAGTGAGGCCAAGCACAGTGAGTGGGAGGGGGAAGCGGTGATGACGTCAGAGAGGGGCCAGGCAGCTCCCCCAAGGCGGGCTGTGTAAAATCACAACCACCACGCCCTACAGGTTCAAGACACCGTGCAGCTCACGGTACAGCCTTATAGAATGATACCTGGGGCTTCTGCTTCTTCCCGGAAAGTGAAACGGTGAAGGGGTCGCCAGCAGAGGCAAAGAAAACACAACAAATCAGGCCCTGGATTTAAAGTGCCATCTGCAAGTGACACACGTCATTTCCACCAACACTGAACTGGCGAAGGCATGTCAGCTGCATGACACACACAATGTGAAGAGGGCAGGAAAGGGGCCATCCTCTCTGTACCTGAGAGGAGAGCAGGAAATCTGGAGGAAGAAACTAACGACTCTCCCCTCTGGGGGACAGAGGGTGTCACACCATGTCTGACCTTGCAGCTGTTACAAGGATTCTGATTCTTTTCTGAAGGATGGGAAACTACTGCAGGGTTCTGAGCAGAGGAGAAACATGATGCAACATTTCAAAGGGATCATTCTGGCTGCCCTGTTGAGAAAGGACCACAGAAAAATAGGGGAGTTACGAGGGGGCTAGTTAGGGAATCCAGGCAGATAATGGGGGCCTGAATAAAGAGTGACACTGGTGCAGGTGGGGATGGATTGCAATGTGGAATATTACAAAATGACAATGGTCTGACGTGACTGAAGTTTTTAAGAAAAGGTAAAAAAAATATGCAAGTCTGTCGTCTGGATGCTGACGATCTCCTAAGTACCAATGTTTGGTGGATGAAGGTCCAGCAGTGCACACTGACAGCAGAGCACCCTGACGCAGAACCTAGACTGGTCCCGAAACCAAGGGGAAACATCCGACAAGCAGGACTGAGGACAGCGCCCGCATGCTGGAGGCTGAGCAAGGTGAGTGGTTTCGGCGGAGTGCTAGTGCGAAGAGCCTGGGGGACGGGGGACCCAAGAGAGCACGGGAAGGAAGAAGCAGAGACCAAACACGGATGACTGGTCTCAGGTTTCTCTGAAGGGAAGCAGAGGAGCGGGTGAGAGCTGATGGATCGTGTGGGTTCAGGAGGGGGTCAGTTCATTTTTAAGTTGCAAGATATTATAGCACATGCACATGCTGATGGGAATGACCCAGCAGAGAAAAAAGTCCTTAAGGAGGCAAGAGGGAATGGAATCCAGCACACAAGTAATGGAGCGAAACGAGGACAGTTCATTTATTATAATGATTATAATAAGCATAAGCCATTATAATTCCAATATGTTGGTAGACCTCGTGAGGAGAACATGTTAAACTTCTCTTTCGATTCCAATGTTTACGTCACTTAAGAAGCAGGAGAATTACAAGTATGCTCAAGTGGGGCGAGAGGGCTGAGTACAGGTGGTGAGTAGTGCCACCTACTGGGCTTCCTGGGTAGCCCTGGTAAAGACTGCCTGCAACACAGGAGACCCTGGTTCAATTCCTGGGTCGGGAAGATCCCTGGAGAAGGGCATGGCAACCCTTTCCAATATTCTTGCCTGGAGAATCCCATGGACAGAGGCACCTGGCAGGCCACAGCCCACGTGGCTGAGGAGTTGGACACGACTGGACTAAGCACAGCACAGCACAGGGCCACTGGTGCCTAGAAGTCTCACGGAGTTAAAGAACGGTGGCAGGACACAGGAGAAAGTGAGTGGGCAGGGTAAGATCAGCATTTCTGAGATTTGGGGAAGGTACGCCTTTCTGGGTATGATAAATTCTAGGATGTGACTATAGCAGATCACGAGAGGCAGGGAGAGGAAGACACTAAGGGATCAGATAGCGCAGACACCAGGTTGATAAAGATTTCTAACACGAATAACGGTGTATACTAGTACAGCAGTGACGACAAGAGATCTGTAGATGGCCAGGATAATTGGATGCACGTGCTCCTAAGGCAGTTCGAGGTCCTGGGCATAAAGGGCAGCGAGGTGCGAGCAGGACACCTACCCCAGCTCCAGGCCCAGCAGTCCCTTGGTCTGTCTACAGAGGAGGCAGAGTGCTCAGAAGGCAGCGGTTTCAGCCAGAGCCAGGGGCTACCTGATGAAAAGAAACAAAATGTCCTTCAGAAGCTTCTCCCTGACACTAAATTCTACCAGAGTGTCATAGAGATCCCCCATGAAGGGGCAGAAAAGTAACAAAAAGAATGCTTTAAACAACAATTTTAAGATTAATAGCGGTATGAGAACTAGTTTTTATTAACGACTTACAATGTACCAACTCCATGCTCTTTCTCCCCACAGCCCCTCTTCGATGCGGTGATCTGCCCTTAAATATTTTTCAATGTCCTTATTTTACTGCAGGACTTTTCTAGTCATGACACCTGGGGACACAGACAGTAGCAGAGAAGTATTTCCATAGGCTTAACGTAATAACCAAGATTTACACAGAACTTGATTTTCCTTGCTTTTATGATGCGTATGAAGGAGAATGGTGTACACTGAACATGAAAAAAACCCTAACAACCCCAGATTTAAATTTCAGTTTCCACAGCATCGGCCTACTCAAGGTTGAGCTGCTTGTGTAAGTTTTAGGTAGCAAGCTCCAAAGAGGGGCCGCCTGGATCCAGGCTGGATACTGGGATCATTTATTCAGTAGGTTACACTGTGTTCTCCCAAAAAGAACTGTGCTGTGCACATCTAAGGGGAGGAAGTCCCTCAAAAACTAGAGTGAAAACAGGCAGAACAAACAGTACACATCTAGTGAAATGAAACTTCTGGAGGGAACAGATAAATATGTGAAAAAAGTTAAAGCCGCTAGAGAGATCAAATATAGCATGTGATGTGTGCTAAGTAGCCTCAGACTCTGTGTGACCCCGTGGACTGCAGCCCTCCAGGCTCCTCTGTCCATGGGATTCTCCAGCAAAGAATACTGAAGAGGGTTGTCATGCCCTTCTCCAAGGGATCTTCTCAACTTAGGGACTGAATTCGGGTTTATTCCATCTCCTGCACTGGCAGACAGTTCTTTACCAAATATAGCATGCTGCTGCTGCTGCTAAGTCGCTTCAGTTGTGTCCGACTCTGTGCAACCCCATAGACAGCAGCCCACCAGGCTCCCCCGTCCCTGGGGTTCTTCAGGCAAGAACACTGGAGTGGGTTGCCATTTCCTTCTCCAATGCATGCATGCATGCTAAGTTGTTTCAGTCGTGTCTGACTCTGTGCGACCCCATTGACAGCAGCCCACTAGTCTCCTCTGTCCATGGAATTCTCTAGGCATACGCATACACAATTTTCCAAAGCTAAAAAAATCCATGATTTTAAAACTAAACGTTTCAATAAAGTATAGCACATTTTGGTGACTCTGGTTATACCTTGGAAGATAATGTCCAAGGAAAACTCAAAATGCACAGGCAAAATATATATAGAGAGAAAACATTAGAGAAAGGAAGCTTAACATGTTGATCACAGGAACTCCAGAAGCAAAAAAAAGGAAGTTGTTTAAGGTCAAAGACACTAAAGCAAAATAGTTGAGGAAATAATAAGCAAATAATGGATGAAAGAGTACCTGAGCTGGAGGAAAAAATGATTTCTATAATTATTATATATCCTAAAGAATAGTTATTATAATTATTATTACTGTTGAGGTCCAGGGCAGGATGTCCCAAAATATGCTTTAACAGCATATTGATTCTCTTGAATTAAAAGTTACTTAAGAAACAGCAGGTAAAAATAAATGATATTAAAAAGAGAATACACTCTGGCCTACTTCTCTCTCCCTGATGGCAGGAATTTAATCTCCCAAGTGAAGGTATCTTCCCTCTACCAGGAGGATAGAAAACATCTTTATCACCAGAGTTAGGGAATTCAAGGCTGTATACATGAGAAAGCTGGATAAACAAACTTACTTCTTCAGTAGTCTGCTACCCCAAGCACAGACCCCTTTGTTTTGTTAAATCTTCACAAATGTTTGTCTAAAAATAATATATAAATAGCCTGCTTCCATCACTGCAGGAGTCCCACTATTATAAGACTTTCATGCAAACAAATTAAAATTTTTTTTCTCCTGTTAATCTCTCTTGTGTCAATTTAATTATTAGATCAGTCAAAAGAACTCAAGGGGGGACAGCGAGGTAATTTCTCCCTCCCTGACATTACCATAGCGGAAGTTAAAACTTAGGTTCTTCCTATATGCTGGTGGTGCTCTAATCCCTTGATAAATGCTGATTCACTTTGTTCTCACATAGTCCTATGAGATGACTGTTTTCATCTTGGAAGTGAGAAACCGAGGCAAAGAGATGTTAAGCATCTTACATAAAGTTTCCCAGCCTGTAAGTGGTAGAGTTGGAAAGGGAACTCAGGGAGATGGACTTACCTAGTTCTGCGCTGAATAGAAAAAGATACTTACACAAGTACATCTGGTAATATCCCTGAGATTAGAGGATTAAAAAGAAAACTCGTACAAGCTTGCAAACAAAAAGAACAAGAGAGCTATCAAGGAAAAGAAAAATCATACCAGCAGGAACTGATCCCCCAAAACACTGGAAGCGAAAGGACAATGGAACACCATCTATAGACCTCTGAGCAAAAAGGACTGCAACTCAGGATCTCACAGCAAGCCGAAGGGGGATACCCATTTGACAGGAGGAAGGGTAAGAAGATACGGAATCCAGAGCGTGTATTATTCAAACGCCAAGTTTGAGCTAAGTACCAAGAAAAGACTATCCAAGCAACAAATAAAGCAGAGCAGAGACCTCAAAGAGAGAAAGATAAAGTGAAGAAGAAAGGTGAGAAGCAATGTACCTCACACTATACCTTTGTGTGTTTATACAGAAATGCATGTTACACATACTGCATCTTAATGATTACGGATGGGTTGTGTAATATAAGTGCAGTATAAGAACTTTTGAAAATAGGAGGGATATACTTGGAAACTTTGGTGCATAATAAATAATTTAGTTCAAGCTGGTAGTTGGGAGTGGAAGAGGGTAAACATGTTTCAAAGGTCTCACTGTAGGGAGGAGCAAAGGTGGGACAGAAGAAGAGAAAAAGTACCCTGGAGGTCTCATCGCATGACAAGGAGGAGCGGACAGAGCAGGAAGTTCTGAGTGTCGGTGGTAAAAACAGTATGGCAAAGAAAAGAGTTGATGTCTTGTTTAAAAGTAAGAGTCAAGTTTCCTGTGTTTAATTAAGAGAGCTGGGAGAGGGAGCTGAGACTGAAGAGCACACAGAGTAAAATCTAACCTCAGGGAAAACAATGAGATGATTCACTTGATGAAAGTAACAAAAATAAAGAGGAAACAAACTGCAAGAAGTTGCAAAGGAAATCTATCATAACTGGTCTGTCCATCATAATACTGTACTGAATTATCTCACTGAAAGAGCCTATCGTTGTGGGATAAAAATGCACACTATAAACAAAGTTGAAAACAAAGCAGAACTACCAAGGAAAATGCAAAGAAAAAAAAGGAGTGGAAATACTAATACGACACGGTGAAATTTAAGTTTAAACCTACAAATCAACATAATGAAAACCGTAATAACAATAAAAAGGAACACTTTACAATGAGGCAGTAACAGTCATAAATGAGTATAAACCCAACTATAGAACAAACTACAGAATGAGGTGACAATGAATAAAAATGCAAAATCTGGAAAAATATAATCTAATAAATTTCAAAATACCTCTTTCAGTACTGAGCAGACAGTAAAATAGCAAGTAAAAGATACAGAGGCCATCTCTTGACTAGAAAATAAAATTATTTTCTTATGTTCATGGAGCATTTACAAAAACTGATCAAGATCTTGGTTAAATTTTAAGAAGCAGAAGTTGTACAGGCCACGTGACTGTGACAAAAAATTAGAAATAATGAAATGTAGTTATCTTTTGACTTAGCGTTTTCATAGCCAAAATACTCCCTGAAGTTTGACAAAAGCCTGTCTCTGCAGTTTGTAAGTATAATGGCAAGAAAAGAAATAGAAAAACAGAATAAAAAAGGTTAAAAGAACCAAAGGGAAAAGAAAGCAACCATCAATAAGAGGCTGTATAAATTAATTATGCAGAGGACCTTGGTATTCAATTAAAAGGGACAAGAACAGGTTCCTTACCTTAATTTCTGCGAGGGAGGCCATTGCCCAGGCTATGGTAGATCTCATCCCTGCTGTCTTGATATAAGCTCTGCAGGCTAAAGGAACCCTAAAGTAAAACAACACACAATATTACTGTATGTTAATAGGATAAAACAAAAATAACTAACCCATTCATACTTGTACATCATGCACTGAAGTATTCCCTAAGTTAGAGAGTATATAAACTTTTTATTAATGCAAAATTACCTTCTCTAACCGGCACCTTGTCTAACCAGCTAGTGTGGTATTTCAGAAAGGAAAATTTTTTAGATAACTGAAATTTAAACCCTTATGTGTTCAACCTAGAAAATTTAATCATATGAGGGAAGTCTTTCTAATTTTATATGCTTCCCTGACTTCCCATGTAGAACAGACCTTTTTTCTCACTGATCCAGAGTCATCAAGAGGAGTAAACTGCAGCTGAACGGATGCTAACCCTTAAAGCATTTCTAGACGGTCCCTTTTGTAAGTGTGCCTTTTGCTCATTTGCACCTTTCTCTAAAGTTGCAATGAAGCTTGACACTGCATTGTCGAAAATAATTTATTGAATGAAATGAAGCCAAGGACTCCCCAATGGTCTCCATTACGTCTCCCCAATGGTATCACATTACGTCTTCACTGGTCTCCATTACACATCACTTCACACTTGATCTTCTACCCCATTATTGCTAATATCAGTGTTTCCAGATTTGATACAGATTTTAAAAATATTATTTCTATGTTTCTGGTGCAGTGAACAATACTGCCTTGCCAATTTCAATGCACCTACCTATTTTGTGTATACAATTTATTGGTAAGACATGATGTATGATTTCAAAAATCAATGCTTGGTTGTTTGCAGTTAGGCCTGTTTCAAAGCCACTAAGAGGGCTCTTCTACTAAAAGTTGGCTTACACCTCAACATTCAGAAAATGAAGATCATGGCATCTGGTCCCATCACTCCATGGGAAATAGATGGAGAAACAGTGGAAACAGTGTCAGACTATTTTTTGGGCTCCAAAATCACTGCAGATGGTGACTGCAGCCATGAAATTAAAAGACACTTACTCCTTGGAAGCAAAGTTATGACCAACCTAGATAGCATATTCAAAAGCAGAGACATTACTTTGCCGATGAAGGTCCATCCAGTCAAGGCTATGGTTTTTCCTGTGGTCATGTATGGATATGAGAGTTGGACTGTGAAGAAGGCTGAGCGCTGAAGAATTGATGCTTCTGAACTGTGGTGTTGGAGAAGACTCTTGAGAGTCCCTCGGACTGCAAGGAGATCCAACCAGTCCATTCTGAAGGAGATCAGCCCTGGGATTTGTTTGGAAGGAATGATGCTAAAGCTGAACCTCCAGTACTTTGGCCACCTCATTATTACGTCTCCCCAATGGTATCACATTACGTCTTCACTGGTCTCCATTACACATCACTTCACACTTGATCTTCTACCCCATTATTGCTAATATCAGTGTTTCCAGATTTGATACAGATTTTAAAAATATTATTTCTATGTTTCTGGTGCAGTGAACAATACTGCCTTGCCAATTTCAATGCACCTACCTATTTTGTGTATACAATTTATTGGTAAGACATGATGTATGATTTCAAAAATCAATGCTTGGTTGTTTGCAGTTAGGCCTGTTTCAAAGCCACTAAGAGGGCTCTTCTACTAAAAGTTGGCTTACACCTCAACATTCAGAAAATGAAGATCATGGCATCTGGTCCCATCACTCCATGGGAAATAGATGGAGAAACAGTGGAAACAGTGTCAGACTATTTTTTGGGCTCCAAAATCACTGCAGATGGTGACTGCAGCCATGAAATTAAAAGACACTTACTCCTTGGAAGCAAAGTTATGACCAACCTAGATAGCATATTCAAAAGCAGAGACATTACTTTGCCGATGAAGGTCCATCCAGTCAAGGCTATGGTTTTTCCTGTGGTCATGTATGGATATGAGAGTTGGACTGTGAAGAAGGCTGAGCGCTGAAGAATTGATGCTTCTGAACTGTGGTGTTGGAGAAGACTCTTGAGAGTCCCTCGGACTGCAAGGAGATCCAACCAGTCCATTCTGAAGGAGATCAGCCCTGGGATTTGTTTGGAAGGAATGATGCTAAAGCTGAACCTCCAGTACTTTGGCCACCTCATGTGAAGAGTTGACTCATTGGAAAAGACTCTCATGCTGGGAAGGATTGGGGGCAGGAGGAGAAGTGGACAACCGAAGATGAGATGGTTGGATGGCATCATGGACTCGATGGACGCGAGTCTGACTGAACTCCAGGAGTTGGTGATGGACAGGGAGGCCTGGCCTGCTGTGATTCATGGGGTCGCAAAGAGTTGGACGCGACTGAGCGACTGAACTGAACTGACTGACAGTGTTTTCCAAACCCGATTTCCTTTCATCATTTTCTTTCTGCTCTTTAAGTTATCTTGTTTGTCTGTATTTATTGCAAGCCTCTTAAGATCTTAGAATTAGATGAGGTATGTCTTTTAAATAAAACAGTGTAATTGTGTATTCACTATCATCATGAAGAAGCCTGCATGATAAAACTATTAGAGGTTGTTTTTGTTGAAAAGGTTTTTCAGGAAATAAAATTTCATACTGTAAATTGTACTATATCCAGAGATTTGGAATCTGGGATATAAACTTTGTGAGTAGAAGAATTATAAAATAATTTGATCAACGAATCTTGCTTCAGCAGGCTAACTGCAGCAATTATCTTGCTACAAAACACATTAGGTGAAACCAAAACTGAGAAATTACTTTCACTCTAGACACACACACAAACAGAATTGGTATGGAAAACTGTCTTTGTCCATATACATTACAAAGTCCTTTTCTATGCATCGGGGACTTGTATAGAACCTTTGAAATTTTTGACTATTGTGTGCATACTTTTGCTAATAGAGGTTTTATTTTATGGGAGCCAACTCTATTAATATGTAACACAAGGGAACCCATTCTTATTTTGCTTGGACATAACTAATCTGCTATTACTTCAACAAAAGGGCCTCATTATATCAGTAAAATAAAATTATTCAGGGAAAAGAACTGTTCAGAAATAAACTCTTGAAAATAAAAATAATTCTCTACTTTCATAGAACCTGGCTAATATGTTTATTCAGAATTTTAGCTGGCTTTTACCCCAATACAAAAATAATTGTGGCTTTTGACCCTCTCGTCCTCATATATGAATCTCTTCTTTATTCTCTTACACACCATCTATCACCAAGTTGAAGACATTCTCATCTCCATCTCTAGCCTAGATCAGTCCCCTGAATCCCAGGTCTTTATCTTCAAAGATAAAGACACCTTTTACCTAGAAGTGCTGCAAAACTTACAGATATAAACTAAGCATACTCTCCTTCCCCTGTATTTCATATCTTATGAAATATCTTTCATATCATTTCTTCATTTTCTTAGGCCATTTCCTATCTACAATATATAGGGTACCCCCATCTACATCTGCAGGGGTTAGGGCCTGGCACTCCAAAAGGCACTGAAGTACGGAAGCCTGGACACCTCGTAGGTGTAGATGTAAAACAGTGGGTTAGGTTTGGTCTGGGAGAGTTGGGAGGGTATTGGAGTAGGTGGGGGCCAAGGGAAGCCAACAGGGCCTTGAGGCATGTGATGACCTCGTATGTGTTAAAGTGACTATTGGCACATGATTTTTGTAATCTTGAGGCTAGTGAGGCCTATCCTATAACTAGCACACAGCGAGAACTCAATCATTCAGCATTTCTTGAACATCCAGAATGTCCTCAGCACTGTGCTAATCAACTGCAGTGGTGCACTATTTGATAAAACTGTTACAATGACCTTAAGCATTCTTTTTTACATCCTGATCCGGGCTTACACATGCACAAATGTGACCTCAGGGTCAATGGGATCTTTCCATAGGATCTTTATGATTTAAATAATATTCCATACCTAGAATCACCTAGAGCAAAGGTATCTAAATCACTTTATCTTATGTAAACATGGCTATGCATATAAAATGTTTTGAAGATGCCAACAATATTTACACGCTCCCAAGAAACTGCAAAACATTATTTCCATCATCCAACCATCCATTCCTTCCCAAAGCATCTAAAAAGTACTGCTGCATGATAAACATTCAATAAATATTACTGAATAAGAAATATTCAGAAAAATTCAACTGCTTTTATTATTGTATAGTACCCAACATAACTAGGGAGAAAACCTGAAGAAGATTTTAAAAATTGGAATTACTCTCCCACAAAAAAAACTGCAGTAAAATGTGAAGTACGTTCAAGATGAATTTTAAGAACTGTGATGTATTTTCTATTTTAATGAAAAATCCAAGAGGCCAATGGGCTAAAATTTAGTTTAAATGTGGGCCTGTGAAAATAATTTAAAAATAGATATGATTTTCAATATGAAACATGTAATCAGTCAATTATTGTGATCAAATCTCACAACTCTAATCAGTCCAATCAGGATCCAAAGTTCCATGCAAATACTTTACTGGTTCAAGCAAAGAACTCAAAGGCTTTGATTTAAGCTCCCTCTGATATATCAGTGTTTCATACTATGAATAAAAACACAAAGTTTTTAGTTTTACAAACTCTCCTAAGACACAAACCTGAAGCTTAGAAATAGTATGTACCTGAACATAGGAATTCCCAGCACAGAGTAAATGTCACTTAGATGTATAAAGATCTGAAAGAACAAATACTGAAGTTAGAATGGACCAAGTAATGCATTACCCAATGAGTGGCAATTTGAACCAATTTGAACCCATACAGCCTATATTTTAATAAGAAATTCCAAGGCCTCTTCATATCTGAAAAAATGTTCCCTAGTATTTCTTATTGAGCAGAGGCAAAGTAAATTTTAAGTACATCTCATAGAAAAATTCTGAAGTCAATTTGTTAAACAACTTATATTGAGAATCACATTATGAAGAACTCAAGATCACTTCTTTACAGTGATTCTTTGAATTACCCTAACTAAATTAGATTTTTAAGCATTTTAGGTTAGAGCTGCTGCTAAGTTGCTTCAGTTGTGTCCGACTGTGTGTGACCCCATAGATGACAGCCCACCAGGCTCCTCCGTCCCTGGGATTCTCCAGGCAAGAACACTGGAGTGGGTTGCCATTTTCTTCTCCAATGCATGAAAGTGAAAAGTGAAAGTGAAGTTGCTTAGTCGTGTCCCACCCTTAGCGACCCCATGGACTGCAGCCCACCAGTCTCTTCAGTCCATGGGATTTTCCAGGCAAGAGTACTGGAGTGGGGTGCCACTGCCTTCTCCGTTTAGGTTAGAGACAATTACCTAAATCTACCCTTATTCTAGCCTCAAGTAAGACTTGATACCATGATTAACAGAAAATCTGCTTAAGCAAAATATACTGTAGCAAGAGTGACCTTTCACTTCATTATTTATAGGGAGTGCTTTTTTTTTCTTTTTAAAATTTTTATTGGGGTATAGTTAATCCACAAGCTGTGCTACTTCCAGGTGTAGAGCAAAGTGTATCAGTTATATGAAGAGTTTATTCCTTTCTAGCATTCTCCTGTTATTTTCCTCCCAGCTTTATTGAGAAATAATTGACATACAACAAAGGCATACAGCATGAAGGTGTGATTCATGTATATTGTGAAATAACGATCAAAACAGGTTTAACTAACATCCACCTTTTCACATAGATAAAAAGAAAAGCAACAAAGGGAAAAAAAAATTTTCTCACCATGAGGACTCTCAGGATTTACTCTTCACAACCTTCCTATACCACACAGTACTGTTAGCTATAGTCCTCATGTTAGGACATAATGAGGATTTAAATGTCTCAAGTTGAAATTAGTAGCCCACATAAATTTTAAAAGAATCTTACTCCTTTAGCCTGATGAGGTTTATGGAATGTTCTAACTCTGCTCTTTGACCTCAACAACATTTGATTGCTGATACTGTTACCCTAAAGGTATTTTAATATAGTTTAATTAGAATTATTCCACTATTGATAAGCTTTTACTAAGAAAAGAATAATCTGGAATGAATTCCATTTAGTTTAATTCTTCGATTGCTGAAGCTAAACTTTCCAATTTTTTAATCTTATTCATGTTGGCAAAGCTATTGATTGGTATTGATTCTTTTCTATTTAACAGTTAAAGTTATGATATACTGGTATTTTTATATATCAAATGTTATCAGGTACAGCTTTTTGCACTATGACGTTTTCTCTGTTAATTGTACAGAACAAAATTTGCTAAAATTTGATCCTTCTGTCAGTTTTGGTCACATAGATTTTACTATGTGTGATTCTGTTGTCAATTTTGTTTCATGTTAATTATTTCTACCAATAGCTATTATTTGCATTAAATGGGTGATAGGAATTAAATTAGACATATTTGTTTATGAGCTAAACTATAAGAAAACTGTAGTTCTGAGACAGTGAGATGGGACTCAGGGAGAGATGAGAGGAGGAAACCAGACAGAAAACTATAGATGGGGAGATGAAGGAAGAAAAGCTTATATAAAAACATTCTCAGCGTTAAAGTATTTGCAAAACAGCAATAAAGGATATACACTAGGCATGACTTTTTAAAAGCAAAAACTATCAAATAACAAAACAGAAAAGACAAAGCCTTCTGATTTGACTAGCCATTACTCCTTTTAAAGCTATATAAAAATAATCTACCAATTAATGAATCAGAAAAATGACTACTAGTCAAACTTATGGTCTTCAAAAAACATTGAAGAACATTTGTTATAGTTAGAATTCATTTTCCCATGTGTTTACTTTGTTCCAGTTAAAAATGGTATAACCTCATTAAGTTAATTTTGAAAATAGACAAAAGGGAAAGAAAAATAATCCTATAACCCTAACAAAGCCACTATTTACATGGGTCTGTTTTCCAATTTTATTTTTTACATTAACAAGAATTTCTTATTATAGATATTTATTATGTATTATAGTGATTATAAAGAGCATCTCTAGTGTTTAACTGTGACTAAACAATTCCATTCCAAAAGTTCAATCTGAATGAGACATTTTCACAGTGAAAACTACTAGCAAAAGAATCTGCAGTATTTTGTTGCTAAGGAGGAATCAGACCACTGGATCCATGTAGACATGACTTAAAACTTTAAAGCAAAGTTAAAAAGCATGTAAAAGTTGTTGACATTGCAGCTGTATTGTAGTAACTTTGAATGGAGAGAGATGGCTATTAGACTTGTGATGATTTTATAATGTATACAAATGTTAAATCACTGTAATTCACATGAATCATATTTTATATCAACTACATTTAATTAAAAAAAAAAGAAATGTTGGCATTGTCTTTAAAGAATTAGGTTATGAGCATAGAAAATAAAATGAACATTCATTACCTCCAAATTTGGATTCCTCAAATCTGCTTTCCATCCAAACTGTTTCATAAGAGCAATTCCAATTACTCTTCCTACCTCCTGAAAAGGCAACAGGTTAAAAAAAGATAATACTAAAAATGAAAATTTTAAGTTTAAATGTGAGCAAAAAACTAGCAGGGAAATCAATCATACTACCTGATGGTAATTTAAGGTTACAATATTAAAATACTACACAAAAGCATTTTCTATTCAAGGCAATAAGGGTGCACTGTACCTCTTCCACCCCAACAAACCTTATGGCATTGACGTTCACTTGTGTGTAATCTCTCTCCTTGTAATTTCAGACACATGAAATAACCAGATGTGGCCTGATAAATATGGTCATTCTGGGTTCCAGGAAATAGATGCAAACTGAAAGATGAACTATTTTGGCTATGGCAATCCTGCATGTTTAAAAATTACCCATTTAGTAGCATTAGGTTCAGACTGAAGAGTCTGATTTCAAGACTGGCCCAAGGACCCACACCTATGCCCTCTACATCACTAAATTTTTCAGGGTCCCTTTGTGGTGTTGGCTCTCCTTTTAAGTACACCTGTGTATCTCAGTCTGGGTCCTGGAAGATCCCCCATGCAAGACCTGGTACAGAGCAACCACTCGATCAACACGGAACCAAACTGAAGAGAAAGCCAAAAAGCTTAGGGCCATGAATCAGAATTTCCAAATGTAAACAGCACCTATGCGTTTAAGGAAACTTTTAGGGAGAAAGTATAAGGAAGTCTTTATGTAGACTGGCACAGTATTCCTCTTAAGCATCTCAGGTAAGTTAAGAAGGAAAATGCATTTTTAGAAGAAATTTAGTTATGTGAGATTAGGTCCAGCGATCTGTCTGGGCCCAGTTATGTATTCTGTGAAAGGTTTTCACCTCATTTTTGATCTAAAGAATAATTAATTATTTTAGAAAATGGGAACCCACTCTGGGGGGCAAGTGTACCTGTGAAGTAAGGGTCTTTGCAATGGCTCCACTGCAGCGACAGGAAACTCTAAAAGTTAAGTTGGTCTGGTTACGCATATCAACAGCTTCCATTACATCATTCTGAAGGTCTTGAAATTTTTCTTCTTCAGTGATAAAATTTCCTTGCTCCAATATTTTTTCTTCTATTTGTTTTTCCAGCTGGCACTCCTTAGTCTCTTGTATCTCTTGGATTTGTTCTGTTTTCAATTTCTTAGCAGTGATATCACCTTCTCCCACTTTTCTTTTGAGTGGGTTAGCATTTTTGTGAGAAAGTTTTTCCTTTTTTGCATCAGGTTCAAGAAGATTCTTCCAAATTGAAATGGCATTCAACCAACTTTCAGGATCATCATTTATAAGTCTTTGCAGTTCATTAAATATTTTTCCTAAATAAGTAAAATCTTAGTTTATCCTTTACTGAAGCTCTTCACACTCTCAAATCCCATTACATTTATTTCTTTAAAATAAGAGATTTAATTAAATTGCTACATGAGTACTGATTTCCCTTTTAAATGGAGCTTATATAATTTAACTTAAGAATATTGTGCAGAGTAAAGTTCATTCACGTATTCCATACTTAACATCAAACCTATTTTAAAATTCCTATAAAGTTATCATTTACTTTAGCAAGATCATTTGTCCTGTAACATATGTATCTCTTCAATATACACAGAGATGTACAATGTCTGTTGATCTTTAAAGTAATGCTGATCTTGCCTATAAAAAATGGAGTAAATTGCAAAACAGAGCTCAAAAACAGAGCAACTGAATCTTGAGACTATTTAAGACCACAAAATATTAGCACAGATCATAAAATGAGCTTCCATAAAGTAAATTTCAGATACACAACTCATTCATAATTTAGGAACTGGCAGTCATGCTTAGAAAATGTAATCTTTTCTTGATAAACAAAAGCCATCAAGATGATCAAAGAGTGATTACTGTAGTTCTTTAAAGATGAAAGTGTGTGGAATATTGGGATGAAATTATATTGACCTTACAATGTAATATCTGAGGATTTGTTTTAAAACAATTTTTCTGCCCCATCTTGATTTCTCACCATTTGAATTGCTCTTGACACAGTTTATTATAGGCTGTGATGACATGATTTCTTGTGCACAAGCAGCAATCAAAATAAGGTTTAAGGCAATGTTTTATCCAGCTGTTGCTTATCCTTTTTTGCTTTTGTCAATATCTTTACATTATTTCAGCAGCATGTTTATAAAAGTAGGGAGCGGATAAGAAATCTCTTAAGCCCTCTTTAAATCTAACGCTTTATCAATTTAAAGTTCCCCACAATAGGAAATTTGACTATGTAGTATTTTCCAATTATATCACTCATCAGGTAAAATTTATAAGTTCTGGCCAATTATTTAAATCAATATAGTTGGGGTTATTACATGCTCCTAAATCTAAATAAATGCACCAACCATATATAGCCTTAGAGAAGGTGTCTGATCGTCATTCTCAAGGAAGAAATGTAACTTAGGACACTAAAATCTCAGAAGGAAGGCAGCACATTGGTAAAAACTTGTAAAAGAGAAGAAACACAATTAGGTGATAATATTCAGGAAACACAGAAAAATAACTAATTAATGATCCCGGGGTATGAATGATTCTTAAAAATGTGAAATGGCTACATATTAATTGCCAAGCAAAAAACTTTAGAGTGCACTATATCATGTAGGTAAAAGCAACAGGTATACACCTACCTTTACTGACAGAAGAAACAGGAAATGGAAGCTGCTTTTTAATCAGCAAAAATAACCTTTCTGCAGATTTCAATTGTTTCAGCATATTCAAGTCAGAACAGGTGGTGAAAAAAACTTTTCCTGAAATGTATTCAACCTAGAGGTGAAAAAATAGATATTAATGTAGTTCAATGTCAGATTAAGAATCATTTCCCTTCCCTCCCCTTTAATGCATTAAAACATAGCATCTAGACTAACAATAGTAAAAATGTCTATTTCTGAAGTATCTACTATTTACTAGACTATAGGCACTCTGAATATGTTTTCCCCCCTCATCCTATAACAACCCTCTAAGGTATATTTTATCATCTCCATTTTATAGATTAGGAAACTGAGGCTTAGAATGGTTAAATAATTTGTACAAAGTCACATAGTCAGTGACCAAAACCATAATCTTTCTGTGTTACCTTTTGTAAAGTGTGTATGTGCTCTCTACTAAAAAAAAAATAGAACATAAAATACTGATTATCAAATCTCACACAACTACTAAAAGTGGGCAAAGGAAAGGCAAAATGCATAGGACAAATTAGGTGTCTAGACCAAGTTTAACCTAATCAGTAGGTATTTATTAAACATGTACCTCATGGTCTACAAGGAAGCATACAGTATACATCCCAAAGATGAATAGTAAATGGCATATGCTGACATACAATTAAAATGTAAAATGTATAAGACAATAACTTGCATTAAGCTCAGGAGAAAAGTAAAATGTTAGTAAATGTTCTGGTAAGTTGCAGGTACAATAAGCATTACTAACGATGGAAGCCATCATCAGTAAAAGTCTTGGGGAAGAATCCTGTAACATTTGGTAAGAGGGATTCTCACAAAAGAATGAAGAGGAAGAATGCAGAGGTGGGCATGACAATCTGAAGTAAACTGTAAGAGAGCATGGCCACCTTTGCTGTGTGATGCTGACTGATGGTGTCAGGCGGATGGATGGTGTAGCTCAGGCCCAGCTTGAAAAACAGTCACGATTTTACCCCAGATGGTAACGGTTCACCATTAGAGACTTTTGATGAAAACTATAACAGCATGAAATTAGCTGGAAGGAAGATTTCTGTGGATGGGGCATAAAGGACTGAGTGCTGAATGTGATGCTTGAGGGAGAAGTAGATTACTGAGGAAGAATAATGAACCACTTGGCTGTGGGAACCGGACAATGGATAGAAGCAAGAATGTGTGTCAAACTGAAGGAGGCTTGAAAGACAGGATAGATATGTGGACAGTCAGAGAAGAAAGGAAAATGAAAAGAGCACTGACTCAGAGAGAGTCAAATGAGGTTCAGCAAATGACGCTCAATGCCAATGGAATCCTAAACCTTTTGGGTCAACCCAACCCCCTCAAGTTCAGGATGGATGTGGATGATCCTGGCCTTTTAGCAGTGGCCTCGGGCTAACTAACATGGTTTTAAGTCATCTCCTAGGACTGAGGCAACCATGGGATCAGGGGTGTTCCATGTGTATAGGCAGCTCCCACTGAGTGGGAACTTGAACTCCAACTGTATGGTATGTTTGATCTGACTTGTTCTAATTAAGCTTTTGGGGTGGTAATTTCTAAAGTTATACTCTAGCTTGATGAAGAAGAATCTCTGCTGGGGAAGCCCTAAGTTGATGACAATTAAAACTCCAACACTTCTATAGCTGTAAGATTAACAAGTTCTGGGATTCTGATGTATAGCAGGTGATTTTGGCTAATAATTCTGTATTACTTAGCTGAAAGTTGCAAAAGAGTAGATCTTAAATGTTCCCATCAAAAAAGTAATGCTGATTACATGATGGGATGGAGGTGTTAGCTAATGCTATGGTGGTCATCATTTTGCAACATATAAATGTATCAAATCATCTTAAATAATGCTATATATCAATTACATCTAAATAGAGCTGGAAAAACAAATTTTAAAAATTCCAAAGACTTTAGGTACTAGCAATGTGCCTAAGACAGAGGGAGGAAGTAGGGAATGAAAAAAATGTTTAGGAATCAATATTTAAGGGGATAATGAAGTAACTAAAACAAGAACTTCTGGTTTTTACAATTTACTTCTCATTACAAAGGTGACATTTTCCTACTAAAGTCAAAATTGAATATATACC
>SJYC01071531.1:0-25481 GCA_006408675.1 Madoqua kirkii
TACTGATACTGAAGCTGAAACTCCAATACTTTGGCCACATGATGTGAAGAACTGACTCACTGGCAAAGATCCTGACGCTGGGAAAGACTGATGGCAGGAGAAGAAGTGGACGACAGAGGAGGAGACGGTTGGATGGCATCACCGACTTGATGGACATGAGTTTGAGTAAGCTCCGAGAATTGGTGATGAACAGGGAAGCCTGTTGTGCTGCAGTCCATGGGGTCACAAAGAATCGGACATGACTGAGCAACTGAACTGAACAAGGACCACCAGTCAGTGCAACTCTTTTTAGCAGATACCCCTGCTTTATTTTCGCAAGGCACACAGCACTCTCTGATAAGTGACACAAAGACATCAGTTTCCCCAGTAATGGTTTTGGAAATAGACTACTGATATTTTCTCAATCTTATATAGAATGTTCTGCAAACTTTTTCTCTTATCCATTTATTTGTTTTTTAAGTATTATTTTTAACTGTGGTAAAATTCACATAAGGTTTACCATCTTAGCCACTTCTAAATTTTTTTAATTGCAGTATAGTTTACTTACAATGCTGTGTTAATTTCTGCCATACAGCAAAGTGATTCAGACTTGATATATATATATATTCTTTCTCATATTCATTTCCATTATGGTTTATTGAATACAGTTCTCTGTGCTATACAGTATGAACCGTGTTGTTTATCCATGGCTTCTGATCTTAGCCATTTCTAAGTATACACTTCAGCGGCAGGAAGTATATTCCCATAGTCGTACAACCATCACCACCCTCCATCTCCACATTAATCTTGCAAAACTAATACTCTGGACTCCTGATTCCTCCCTCTCCCCAGGTCCTGCCAACATCTTATCATTTTTTAACATTAAACCTGCCAGGTGAAATCAAATTAAGGAAATGTCAATGCCTTATAAACAATTTTACCATCAAATTTCTACCACTGAGCTCTTAGATGTAGAGATTCTGGAACTATCTTTGAGATCTGATGTTTTCTAATCTACTTTTTCTTTGTTCTTCTCTCCCCTACTACAGTGTAAGTTCAGTGAAACAGGAACCTCATCCTTGTCCTCAGTGAATGGCAAACACCTGACACATACAGGCATTCAGCAAAGCTTAATTAAATAAGGGACCAAAGATGTGAACAATTGCTTCCATGGTTCGGTTAAACCAGTGGTCCCCAACCTTTTTTGGCATCAGGGACTGGTTTTATGGAAGACAATTCTTCCATGGACTGGGGCAGGGGAATGGTTTCAGGATGATTTCATCCCGTAACATTTATTAGGCACTTGATTTCTATTATTATTATATCAGCTCCAACTGAGACCATCAGGCATTAGATCCTGAACGCTGGACCTTGAGCTGGAGTCTCCAAAGGCTTTGGATGTGTACAGAAGAGAGGGAATGTCAGCTCAGGGTAACAGTGGGAAAGCTTAGCTCCTGGAAGCCTGGGTGGTATCTAGGTTGTATCACCAGGGCCAGGTAACAGCAGGCAAAGGAAAGAAAGGAAAAAGGATAGGAGGAGGAAGGTATGCAGAAAAAAAGGAGAATGAGAAATCTCTAGAATTACTGCAGAGAGTATACATTTAAGAGCCTTGCAAAAAGGAGGCTGAGGAGTCACAGAATTAGACCATTCAGGAAATGTGGTCCTGTGAGCCTCTGGTCCTTGATCAGGAAATGTCATGATGCCAGCTGATGTATAAGGAAAATGTCCCCTGCAGCCTGATGAATATCAAGGTGAGGGGTTGTGTCCAACTGTCATATCCCAGGCAAAAACTTTATTTCCAAAACATCAGCAACATCTGGAGGCAAATGTTAACATTTCCAGGGCAGAAGCCTCATCAAAACTAATCTCAGAAAGGGGAGGGAGGCAAAGGGTAGACCTGCCAGAAATACAGATGACAGATCTTTCCTACTACCCAAGAAGAAGGGAAGAAGAGCTTGTCCATGGGGCCAGCATCTGCGCAATGCCATTCTGACCTCTGTTTTGACCTCCAGGCACACAATCCCTGTGACCTGTGGTCTTGATGAGATAGTTGAGATGCTGATCAACAGTGCGTGGGCTGAGGGCTGTATTATTTCCCTGCCTGTGAGTGATCATTCACAAAGGATGTGATTCATCAAGCATCTCTGATCGTGATTTCGTGCATCAGCCCTCCGGGAACCCTGACTCATTCACGAGCCAGGAAGAGTGTTTCAAAGTGGTTGAAATCACACAACAAATTTATACAAACAGAAGTGGGTTGGGCGTGGGATGTACTGATGTAAATTGGACTTACTCATGGATTCAGATAGTGTATGTCATAATTGCCCCAACATGTAATATCTACCTGGAAGCACTGTTCCTGCTGGGGTTAATGATAACCTTGGTGGAAAACTTACTATGTGTAGCTGATCCTACAAGGCAGCTGGATTGGATGACTATACATCTAAGCTGCAAGTTCTTGAGGAAGTCACAAGGTCAGAGGGGAAATTTTAGCTCTATTCAGCTGGGATTTATCAGAATGGTGTTGGCAAAGAATGTAGACTGGATCCCAACTATTTATTTTTGCAAATGAGGAAACTGACTGGCTGAGATCAGTTAAAGGAAACTGGCACACAACTGGATTATTTAACTCATGGGACTGGTGTCTTTGAACACTGGTTATTATTGAATTGTATTCTAGAGAAGGGATTGGATGAAACAGAGGTCCCTGCCTTCACTGAGGTTAAAGAACTTTCAAAGAGGTTGGACAGACACACAAGATTGTTAGCACAAAAAGGGAGTGACGTGGGTGATAAGTGGAGAGTATGGAGAAGAGGGTACCAGAGGAGGGTAGGAATATTCAGGGAGGACTTCCTAGAGGAGGTGATGTTTGGTCTGGGTCTTGAGGGAAAGGCAAGATTTGAGAGAAAAGAATGAAATATGACAGCAGAAAAAATGGCAGAGAGCTGCATAGAAGAAATCTGAAGCCAGAAGGGCAAGAGCTAAGAGCTAACCAAAGCATACCCACTTCAGAAGAGTATGATCCATTGAGACCACCAGCTTTGAGCAACTCTGGGCACCTTACTATGCTGATAAATGTTTAACAACCAGCTCTTGGTGACAGGAGCCCTGAACTGTACCTCTGCCAACTGTCATGGTATAAATACTCCCTCCACAGCTAATTTCAAAGATGGCTATGTTTAACAACAGGCTTATGGATTTTCTGAGAGTTTAACTCTCAGTTACTGTGGGCAGCTCCAGCACACCTCTGTTTGGGACTGTCTTTGTTTACAAGGATTCTTCTCTTCTAGGCATTTCACAATGGCTGCCCCCTTACTGAGCACTTACTAACATACTAACATGCATTATCACTTTAATTCCTTACAAGAATTCTATGGGGTAATTTTTAACAATTAATATTGCCATTGAATCAATGAGGGAAAATGATATTTAGGAATATTAGTAAGCCTGTCAAATGAAAACTTATACTTTTTCTGGCTGCACAGTGAGACATGTAAGATATTAGTTCCCTGACTAGGGATCGAACCTGCACCCCTAGCAGTAGAAATGGAGAGTCTTAACCACTGGGCCACCAGGGAAGTCCCTAAAACTTATACTCTTGATTTTTATACCATACTCTTCACCTTCCTCTGGCCACAACTAATATTAACATTCTCTTTATTATCACTCTTGGATTGTTCCTTTAATTCCTTTAATTCAGAATTCATTCTTCTGGGAAAACAGAATTCTGCTGGGAAAACAAACCAGAAAAATGACTGGTCACTGGAACCATGGGCCACCTTCAGATATAAAAAACTGTGAGGAAAGTTGCCTAACTTTATGAGTACATTTTACTGCTTAGATTTTCAAACTCGTATTTTAATAAAAAGATTAATGAAGCAAAACCATTCCTCATCAAGAAAACATCAACATGTGACTAGGTAAAATAGAAAAAAGAAAACTTCGACTGTTCTTAAATTTTACATTTCATAAAGTTTTCAGTGACAAGTTAGTTGACATACTTGACTGCTGAATTTTTTTTTCTCTCAACTCTCCAAGTTATTCTAAGACAATGTCTTTGCAAGGTTCCCTGGAAACGAGCCTAAAATGGGGATTCTTGCACAAATGATGTTTTGATTTGGGGTGTTTTTTTTTTTTTTTTGACAGAAAAACCTGTAAGGAATTGAGGGAATGGAGAGACAGGGCAGAACAAAGAAGTGGTTTCTGATGCAGTTCAACCCCAGCCTGATCCCACAGGGAGCTCTGGAGTGTGTAGCTCATCATAGCCCTGTCTTCCCTTAAGGCAGAAACACCAGGCTTTACATCATATCATTTGCTACAGGACCATAACTTCCCAAGGATTTCCCATTGAAGTCACTTTTGTGGACCAAAGCAAATTCTTTAGAGCCATTTACAGCCAACATTCACAACAGGTAATTTTACTATATCAGCCTGTAAATGGAAACCAAGAAAGGCATTGATAATGTCTATTTCATACAGGTAACCACACTACACTTCTTAATCAAGAGAACTTCATTCTTAAGTCAGACAGTGGAAAGAAAATATCACTTATATGTGGAGTCTTAAAGAAAATGATACAAATGAACTTATTTACAAAATAGACACAGAGTTGCAGACAGAGAACAAATTTATGGTTACCCAAGGGGATAGGAGGAAGATAAATTAGGTTGGGATTAACATACACACACTATTATATATATAATAGATAAACAACAAGGACGTAATATTTAGCACAGGGAACTGTACTCAGCATCTTATAATAAGCTATGAATGGGAAAGTGTCCATTGTTCAGTCATATCCAGCTCTTCCAACACTATGGACTGTAGCCTACCAGGCTCTTCTGTCCATGGAATTCTCCAGGCAAGAATACTGGAGTAGGTTGCCATTTCTTCCTCCAGGGCATCTTCCAGATCCAGGGATCAAACCCACATCTCTCACCTCTCCTGCACTGACAGTTTCTTCACCACTAGCACCAACTGGGAAGCATGATAATAACTATAGTGGAAAATAGTTTGAAAAAGAATATATGTGTATAATTTAATCACTTTGTTGTACACTGGAAGCTAATACAACGTTGTAAATTACACTTCAATTTTAAAAAAGGAAAAAATACTCTAAAAAAATAAAAATACTTTATTTCTGCCTGATCAACAAATCACAGTAATTGTTCAGCATCCCTAGGTGCATGGGAAACCTTACAACCCCATTTCCTGCTTTGAGATTTCACATCAGCCAAAACTCAAATGTGTTGAGTGAAACTGCTCATAGAGCCACAGAACTTCTTATGAGGGATTGAATTTCTCTTCATGACTCTAAGATCTTCCTGGGAAAAGACAATATCTTATTCATTTATGGAGACTTAGTCTTGGAGTCTCGGAGAAGGCAATGGCACCCTACTCCAGTACTCTTGCCTGGAAAATCCCATGGACGGAGGAGCCTGGTAGGCTGCAGTCCATGGGGTCTCAAAGAGTCGGACACGACTGAGCGACTTCGCTTTCATTTTCACTTTCATGCGTTGGAGAAGAAAATGGCAACCCGCTCCAGTGTTCTTGCCTGGAGAATCCCAGGGACGGCGGAGCCTGGTGGGCTGCCATCTATGGGGTCGCACAGAGTCGGACACGACTGAAGTGACTTAGCAGCAGTCTTAGAGTCTAAGACAATACTGGGCAAATGGTAGGTTCCTGATCAATGCATTGATATACTGGACACTCAATACCTCAGGTAAGATGAACAGTTCATCCCGGTCTGCCTAGAACTGTCCAGTTGTATTGTTTGTCCAGTTTTGGCTAAGCTGGGGCTCCACTGCATCACACGGGCTTCTCGAGTTGCGGCACTTAGGGGCTTCATCGCCACAGCGTATGGGATTTTACTTCCAGGACCAGGGATTGAACTCACATATCCTGCATTGCAGGGTAGATTCTTAACCACTGGACCACCAGTGAAGTCTCCCAGAACTGTCCAGTTTTAAAACTAAAAGTCACACATCCTGGGCAGCCTCTCAGTGCCAGGCTAAATGGGACAACTGGTCACCTTATCCTTAACATCTTTCTGCTTCTGCATCATGGGTACATTCAAGTCAATCCAATCTCTTCATTTTTCCTAAATGTCTCCCAACAGAGAAACTTTTGAAATTCCATGGGTAATACATTCATAGAAGCTTCTTCGAAATATCTAATGTAAATGTTCCTGCTGCATCATTTTCACTTTTCTTGTCTCCAATAGAAACATCACCACAACTACTTACAAAACTTTGACATGGGAAATATTGGCTTATATGGTCCTGCCTTTCCACTTTCCACCTCAACCACTAGGGTAGTCAATCTTCTCGGGTTGAACTCTGGGTACTTAAAGCTTGAAAAAGGCTGACTACACCTACAGCTCTAGAATCTTTTATTCTACATCCTCTGTATCAAAACTTACCTGTCCTGTGTCATAGGGCCCTACTTAGATAGTAATGATTTGGTCCTCAAAATCACAAAATCATTATCTTAAGTATAACAGTAGAAGTGTAAGCAGGGGGACAGTTTTTGTCCCCATTTAACCCTGAAATTCTGCCCAACTCACAGGGACTCTTGGCCTGTGTAACAATACTTTGTTGTTGTTCAATCATAAATCATCTCTGATTCATTGCAACCCTATGGACTATAGCACACCAGGCACCTCTGTCCTCTGCTCTCCTGGAGTTTGCTCAGATTCACATCCATTGAGTCAGTAATTCTGTCTAACTACCTCATCCTCTGCTGTCTCCTCTTTTGTCCTTCAATCTTTCTCAGCACCAGGGTCTTTTCTAATGAGTTGACTTTTTGCATCAGATTGCCAAAGTAACAATATTAACTCAGTACAAACAATGTTAAGGAAAAAATGAATTGATACGGTGATGTGGTGGGGATTCTTGGTTCAGATAATGCAAGAAATGGGACTGTCCTCTGCTTTGCCGTCTTTTCGTTCCAAATAAATGCTCTTTGGGAAAGTGGAAATACACAACAGGTGGGTCATCATCATTGCTACCCACAGGCACAAGAATAGAGACTCCTTCATTCCAGAATCCATATATCAAACGTCTCACAAGGATTTGGGGTATCCTCCCTGGGTATGTGCTGCCCTGAACTAGTCACTCTGATTGAAGATAGCACAGTCCTCTAGTAGGTCAAGTTGTGGGGTCACTTGCCTTCCCAGGTGGGAAAGAAAAGGAGAGAAAGAGGGAAGGATTAGGTATGGCACTGATAAAGACTAAAGCTATGAAAACCACAGCCATCCAGTTCCACACTTGACCCACCAACAGGGCTTTGCCTTGTCATCATCCTTATTCCACCATAAAATACTCTGGGCTAAGGTGCTGGAGCCCAATTTAGAATCTACTGGGGGGTGGGATAAAATGTGCTATTAAAAATCATAGTAACTATCTGTGAAGAATTTTGAAAGTCAAATAAATACAACTGTTCAGGTAATATGCCCCAAACAGGGGCAAGGTTTAACTTAAAAGTGGGAGGTTTTGCTGAAGCAGCCCAGGGCAGTTTACAGGTGGTTTGGCAAAGCTTCCCCTGGTTGATGCCAGAAAAACCTGCCTCCACCCAGCTGCGTTCCCCATTTATTCAGAGCCCTCGGTAGCAACTCACTCTCTAATTGCCTGAGTTAGTCATTACGTCTCAGCTGCAAGACTCGGGGATGCCAAGAAGCTAGCTCTCCCAGAGGCCTATTGTGTTTTTAATGTTTAGACCAAAAAAGAAATTTGCTAAGGAAAGTTACCACTTCGACTTATTCTGGCTAAGGGGCTCTGATTGGAAACATTTCTGGGCAATCCAACTTTGAAATCCCTGAGGTTCAGAGAAGAAACTTAGAGTGGCAGTGTACACAGAAATAAGGGGCAACTATTCTCTGCACTTACGCTTGTGCATGGCAAAGACCACAGAGTGAGCTGGTCAATCAGTTAGGGGGATTTGATCCTGTGAATGATAATTGAGCTCTGTTCCAGTTTTCTAACAGCTGAAAGAGCCATTAAAATTGGCTTTAAATAATAGGAATTAATCATCTCACATAACAAGAAGTTTGAGAGATGCAGGTCCAGTAGTTGGTTAATCTAGCAGTTAAACAATGCCAGAAATATGGGTTGGATTTTTTGAGATTCACATAGAAATATAGGCATGATTTCACGACGGCTACCACAGCTTCAAACAACATCCTCATATAACAGCATCCAAAGGCAGGAAAGAAGGTGGAATTTCTCCAAGAGCATCTCTTCGTCTCTTTCTAGAATAGGAAAGATGTTCCACAATTCCTCGCAACACTTTCTCTTACAAATTTTTGGGGGAGAATTTTGGATCATGTGACCATTCCTAATTCAGTAAACCAGGAAAAAGGAATATGAGGGCCATTGATGTTTTAGATAAATCATGATTTGTTTTTTACTTTTGAGCCTTGTCTCCTAAACAAAGTAAGGGATTTGTTGGTAAGGAAAAAAAGGGTGAAACAGTGGCTGGTAAGAAGGCAACAGTGTTTGCACCCAAAAATCTACCTCTGGGGCTTTGCACTGGTTGTACAAAGATGAATAAATCTTAATTCATCTCCCAAAGGAGCCCACAGGTATATAAGAACCCATTCAACAAATTTTATATCACCCTGCTTGATTCTAAAATGGATTTGCAGTGATAACTTCCATATCAAACGTTTTCTCAAAATTTCCACAACAATATATCCCATCCCATGTGCTTTCCTTACAGTGTGAGTTTGACATTGCTCCTTCAAGAGACGGGGTCTATATGCTCTCCATTTGAATTGAGGTAAACTTGTGACTGGAGCCAGAGTGATACCACCGGACTCCTATGGCTAAATTTTAACTCAATATTGGCCAAGGATTTTGCAGAAACTAACATCTGTGGCCAGTGATTTTTATTTTGGTTAACCAAAAATTAATTCTGTTATTTCCCTAATACTTTGCTGCTTATTACATTCAGTAGGTATACCTGACACACCTCTAAAGTCTCCTAATTTTCATGAAATGTTGCCTTCAACCCACTCTTCTGTGGAAGCAAAGGAGCATTCTCCAGCACTGTGAGTTTCCTTTTACTTTCCATGTCAGAATCAGTCACCAAGGTATTTTGTCTTTTTGTTGGTCTATTACTCACACTGTCTGAATCAGAACTATACTCTCCAGAACTATCATCTTCTGAGACACTAGTACGTATGTCACTCAGACAGTCAGAGAAAGTATCTGCATAATATTCACTGGAAAACTCTTCTTCACTTAAACTATTGTGATGCATCAATTTTTTTAAAAATTAACATTCGTAATATCCACAATGGAATAAAAACCTAATGGAACAAAATGTGAGTGATAATGACATTCATAAGTTGTATGATGAATCCTTGATCAATTTTAAACTCAAACAACTCTGAATGGTGATGTTAATTATAACACTCTCTAAAAATGTATTGATAACATCTCTGGTCAGTAACATTCAGGTAATAAAAGAATTATCAATAGGTCTGCAGTCAATAATGAGTTAAAAATCACCAAGACTGTCACCTGACTCTGGATGCTCTCTTCTTGTAACCCAGCCCCCACGCTGTGAGGAAGCCAAAAGTGCCCTGGGGAGAAGCCCAGCTCCCACTTGCCAGCACGTGAGTGAAACTTTAGATCCATCCGGACCCCACAGATCCCCTGGAGCTGATACCTCTGGAAGAGACACAGCCTGCCCCATTGACCCCTGGCCACATCACAAACATAGGGGAGTAGGATAAACGATTACAAATATATATGTGAGTAATATAAATGATCATTGTTTTCATAGGTCATTGGGCTTGGGGGTTGGTTCATTGAACACAACAGATAACTAGCGCTGCGCGAACTTCAGAACCAGAAACACATTTTCAAGCTGCCATAAATCACCGGCTGTTGGAACACAGAGAAAGGGAAAATAAGTATTTGCTGGGAAGATGAGAAAGGGCAATTACAGAGGAATCAGATATAGAGGAAAGGTCTTTAGGGCAAGGTCTCAGAGAATGAGTAGATTATCGAAGACGAATGACTGGAGTATAAGAAAAGTAAACAGATGATGTGATGCTGGAAAACATGGCGTATGTGATGGATATCTGTTCGGTTTGACTCCTGGGGTAGACTGTACAAGTGCCCGCCAGGATTTCTGGTTCTCCTCTCCCTCCAGACACACAACTTCTTCAACGTAGGTGGGACCAGCTAACATCATAGGAAGTATCATGGGACTCTTTTGATGAAGCATTTAAGAGCCAGTACACCATTCTCCATTCCCTTGACAATAACCAGCCCTGAGGCACCACGCTGAAACAGTAGAATTTCTGGCAACCAGACTCTTTGACTATAATATCATTTGTTTGCTTGGATGACCCAGGCCCTAGCCAAAGGCCAGTCAATTCCCCTTCTGGAACAGCCTACTAGGTCCACACCCCTAATGACCTCCCTTATTGGGCCCTCACACTCCAAGTCACCACAGACCCACCCCAATGCATCTGGGGCCCAGTCCCAGACAATGAAGGAGAGCCCTGTGCTGCAGAACCCACCTAAAGTATTCCAACTAGCCAATCCTGAAACCCCTCGGTGTGCCTCCTCCTGTCCGTCACAAAGAAACCACAAGGAGGGGTTTGTCCTCTGTCCGCTCCCCTCTCTCTACCCATGACCCACCCCGGTGCTTCTGGAGTCTAGCCCTGCATGGGGCTCTGTGTTTCCCTCAAGAAGCAGTGAGGATAACAAGACAGAAAAGTCTGTCCCCTCTCTCTCTCCTGGCCTCCACATGTCTAACGTCCAGGTAATATGGGTAACACACCAAATTGCTATCACAAGCACAAAGTCCCAGGTAACCTGCACTGGACATGCAGCTGGCGCAAAAAGTACAACTCATGGCATTAAACTACTCGAGTTTTGAGGCTGATTTTTACTATAACAGAATCTGGTCTGTCCATCTTGACTGAGAAGTGCCCGATCATTGTTCCCTTCCTCTTGTGAGAGTACCTCAAGTTTTCATTAAGAAAGCATTTCTCTGACTTCCATGCTGCTGAGATGTATTGACTCCACTTCCCTGGCTCCAGAAAAAAAAAATGTCTCCCAAAGAATGGATACATTTATAATATGTATGGCCTGGTAGCTCAGATGATAAAGAATCTGCCTGCAATGCAGGAGACCTGGGTTTGATCCTTGAGTCGAGAAGATGCCTCAGAGAAGGGAATGGCACCCCACTCCAATATTCTTGCCTGGAGAATCCCCAATGGACAGAGGAACCTGCTGGGGCACAGTCTATGGGGTCGCAAAGAGTCGGACATGACTGAGGGACTAACATTTTCACATGTCTGGCCAACTCCCTTCGCTGTTCACTTGAAACTATCACAGCATTATTAGTGGGCTATACCCCACTACAAAATCGAAAGCAAAAACAAAAAGTTTCTCAAGAGTGGTTAATCAGCATAATTCATTTTGTCTTCAAAAAGATACCTAAAAGCTGGCCAATTCTCTTTCCACCTTTGCCATCCTGATCTGGGTCAACATCATTTCATCACTGGGTGAATATATTTGCCTTTCCCATAACTTTCCTAGTCTCTTCTGTCATCTAGTTTCAAGAGGAGTAAGAGGAATAACTTTTGAAACCTAATTCACATCATGTCACTCCTTTGCTCAAAACCCTCCCAAAATTACCTATCTCATTTGTAAAAGCCAAAGTCCTTCCAATGGCCAGTGGAGTTCTACCTGACATGCCTCTCCTAAGCCTTTGTCCTCTCCTCCTCTTTCTTTCCCCCAAGCTCACTCTTTTTTAGTCACACTGGTCTCCTTGCTTTTCCACAAAAATGCCAGGCTTGCTCCTGCCTGGAAACTTTGTACTAGTCATTCACTCACTCTTTCTAGAGCACTTTCCCCATATCTGCATGGCTCGCTCCTTCATCTTCAAATCTTTGTTCAGATGGCAACTTCACAGCAAAGCCTTCTGTAACACTCAGTCAAAAATTCCAAGACTTCCCTGGCTGTCCAATGCTTAAGAATCTACACTCCCACCGCAGTGGGTTTTGGTTCAATCCCTGGTCAGGGAACTAAGATCCCCAGATGTCACATGGTATGGTCAAAAAAAATGAAACCCCCCAGTATTCTCTACCCTCCTTCTTACTTTACTGTTTATCATAGCACCATCTAAAATGTTTCAGGAGTTGGTGATGGACAGGAAAGCCTGGCATGCTGCAGTCCATGGGGTCATAAAGAGTCGGACACGACTGAGTGACTGAACTGATCTAAAATGGTATATATTTAAATTGCTTATCTGGCATCACTAGAAAATATATGGACTGTGATCTGTTTTCCCAGACTTGAGAATCATGTTTGGCACATAATAGCTGTCATAACTATTTATTGAATGAAAGACAGAATGGATGAATGAATTTCATCTCCTTAGACATTGTTATTAATTCAAGAATAAGGATATGACCCAAACCCATCTAAGACTTAATTTCAGAGAATTTGGAAGTTCCTAAAAAGTTAAAAATGGAAGTGCCATATGATCCTGCCATTCCACCTCTGGGTATATATCCAAAGGAAATGAAATCAGGATCTAGAAAAGATATCTCTACTCCCTTGCTTACTGCAGCACTATTCACCACAGCCAAGATGTAAAAACAGCCTAAAAGTCTGCTGACAGAGGAATGGACAAAGAAAATGTGATATATATATGTATATATTATATATATGAATATTATTCAGCCATTATAAAAAGAAAATTATGTTTACAGATGAGTGAAACTGAATGACATCATGCTAAGCTAACTCAGACACAGAAAGACAAAGTACTGTATGGTCTTGCTTATATGTGGAATCTAAGAAAGTTAAACTCACAGATGTAGAAAGTAGAATGGAATGGGCAATGGGGAGCTATTGGTCTAAGGGTATAAACTTCCAGTTATAAGGTGAGTAAGTCCTGAGGATCTAATGTACAGTATGATAACTATAGTTAGTAACACTGTATCATTTATTTGAAACCGCAAAGAGTGGATGTTAAGTGTTCTCACCAAAGGGAAAAGCAAAGTCACTTTGAGGTGATAGACACATAAGTTAAGTTCACAGGATATACAAATGTTAAATCATCAGTTGTACACTATAAGAAATCACATCATACCACCTTTCTAGTATGTGGAATTGATTCTAGGAAGCAGTCAGTGACTACATTTTTCATCTTTTTTGTGCCCTCATTTAGTCATGGGGCCAATTCTTGCTGCAAGAAGGTGAGAAGATGCAGAATAAACATTAAGTATCAATAAGGTTTCTCCACATTTTCTTTACCCTCTTGCTGACTAAATGAAGAGGACTGTGAACCCTAAAGGATGGTGAAGAAACCCCTCACTCCATGGAGAAAAGCCACTCACCCGTTAGGAACACCAGCATCAGACTGTCATCAGAGAGAAAAATAAATTCTTATGTGCAAGACAACTAATTTTGGGGGGTTGTTTGTTATAGCAGCGTACATGATGCGAGCTAATCCAAATGCAGCAGCTTTGACTGTGTTTGCTGAGAGGATGGGTTGCAAGGCTGGAGGCAGTGAGGGCTACTGCATGGGAGGGGCCTGCCTGAACTAACCGCTTACTGAGAAAACCAGATCTAGAGACGCACCAGATTCACAATGACATCATTGGAGCCCTAAGCAAAGTCCATCCTCCCAGTGAGCTTTTCCCACCATTGCCACCAACACTTCCTCTTTTGTTCAAGCAGATTTGACTTGGGTTTACTGTTACTCAGAAAATTCCAGAGCCAGAACATCCTGAGTGATAACAGATGAGTGGAGGAACATGGGGAAAGGAGGAATCAAAAGGAGTGTGAGGGAGTCCCCTGGGGGTCCAGTGGTTAAGATTTCACCTTCCAGTGCATGGGGTGTGTGTTTTTGATACCTGGTCAGGGAGCTGAGATCCCACATGCCCCACAGCCCAAAACAAAAGAAACAAACAAAGAAATGTAAAACAGAAACAATACTGCAACAAATTCAATGAAGACTTTTTAAATGGTCCACATCAAAATACAAATCTTAAAAAATAAAAGGAGTTTGAGACAAGATGATGAGATGGTGGCAGCCTCCACCACCCAGGGACTTTGGCACTTAGAACTACTCACGTTGGTCAAGAGGGCACCAGATCAGGGTCTGAGACTCTTCAACATCACATTACATCACCAACCTAAGTTCTCTTCCAACAATGTAATCCACACCACAGTTCCCACTGCTTTCTCACCTACTAGAAAGAATGTTTTCTCTCTTCATGTACCTTTCTGGACCTATCCTGCAAATCTATGACAGTATACCTCTACAGATTTCCTTCGTGACTGGGAATCTCTAAACTTTGAAGGATGAAGAGAATATTGACGTCTAATTTTCTTCACGCAGTAAAGATCCTGTGTATTTTTGACTGTGTCATTGAAGATAACGT
Source organism: Madoqua kirkii (assembly GCA_006408675.1). Lineage (NCBI taxonomy): Eukaryota > Metazoa > Chordata > Mammalia > Artiodactyla > Bovidae > Madoqua > Madoqua kirkii. The sequence goes on from SJYC01071531.1 coordinate 14,399, forward strand.
ACTCTCCCATCAGCCCCAAGTCAGTTACCTTCCTGACATCTGTGAGTCACTATGTTGTACACCTGTAACTTACGTAATACTGTACATCAACTCTACTTCCATTTTTAAAATGGGGGGAAAGTTTTTAGTGTTGTTTTTACTGTGACTCAAACATAGCAATTAAAGTAGGGATAAGTATAATGTTTTTCAGAGCTTAAGAGCTTCAACAGTTTTAAAGACCCAACACAGTAGAGAGAGGGAGAGAATCTACTTTTAACAAGAGATCGTCCCAATTATTTTACTGTCATAAAAAAAATATTTGAAAAAAAAAGAAAAAGTATTGTTTGAAATAACTGGTTACCTAATGGATGTTTGGAAATCTTAAACATGGATTTCTATTCTAGTGGTACATTCATCTGGAAGCTGGCTACCTTCTTCAGCAAACAAGAAAAAAGCTAAGGGCCACTTCATAGGACCTGTTTGTGTCTTTAAGGCTCTACATACACAAGAACATCAGCGCCTCAGTGGACATGAGTTTGAGCAAACTCTGGGAGATGGTAAAGGAGAGGGAAGCCTGCTGTGCTGCAGTCAGTGGGGTCACAAAGAGTCAGACACAGCTGAACAACAGCAATAACAAATACAGGAGTGAGTGCTTATGCTTTGGGAAATTTGACGCACATTACTTAACAGGAAAGATTTTGAAGGTAGACTAGATGAGTAGACTAAGGAAAGACAAAAACACTTCCCCCAAAATTGCTTCACGTTTTATATCATTAGACTGAAGAAAACTAACACTCATATTTTCAGTTTCATAGGGGACAGTCCCATTCATTTAATTATCATTAAGGGTTAACTGGAAATTCAGTGCATTGTGCAAATGAGCTCCTTTACACACTATCATATCAAACAGGTACTGAAGTATAGCAGTTGTTATATGGAGTAGACGATATCCTGGTTCTCTTCCAGAGACACTTCAAAAGTGATACACAAATCTCGCCCGTCTAAGCACAAGAGAACAAACCTCACTAGAGCTATCGCGTCATTACCCTGCTGGCTTTCTCTTGGGGTAGAGTGGTACAGAAGAGGGAATCTCAGCCCTCCTCAATCTAAAAAAATTGAGCAACGGATTAGGGCTGCTTCCGAAAAGTGACATGGGATTTCACTGGTGATCCACTGGCTAAGACTCCATGCTCCCAGTGCAGGGGGCCCAGGTTCAATCCCTGGTCAGGGAACTAGACCCCATATGCCTCAGTTAAGAGTTTGCATGCCAAAACTAAAGATACCACATGCTGAAACTAAGACCTGGTGCAGCCAAATATATAAATAAATAATTATTTTTAAAAAGAAGAAGAAAGAGTACTTATACACAATGGAATATTACTAAGTCAGGGAAAAGAATGACTTGGCAATTCTTTTTATTAGGGAGTGGAAGGGAGACTTAAGAGGGATGGGATGTACGTATACTTATGGCTGATTCACATTGCTCTAAAAGGTGTAAACCCACAAAACATTGTACAGTACTTATACTTGGCTGCTGTTTAGTCGCTGAGTTATGTCTGATTCTTTTGCAACCCCATGGCTGTAACCTGCCAGGCTCCTCTGTCCATGGGATTTCCCAGGCAAGAATATTGGAGTGGGTTGCCATTTCTTTCTTCAGGGCATCTTCCTGAAGCAGGGATTGAACCCATGTCTCCTGCTCGGCAGGCAGATTTTTTACTGCTGAGCCACCTGGGAAACCAATAAAACACAAACAGCAAGATGACTTTTTGTGTCACTTGTCCAGAACAAGAATGTAAGTAAAGGACTTCCCACTCTCACTGCAGGATAAAGAAACAGGAACTTGCCAGAGAGGACTGAGGCCGGGGTACAGCTAAGGACTCTAGAAATAAGACAGACTTTAGAAACAGGCTGTAAAACAGATGATATCCACGTATCCCACTCCCGTAATGTCCCCCCTCCCTCCACACACTCACCCACATCCCAGACTGCAGTGGCCCTGCACACAACAGGCCAGGCTGGTCCCACCACTTGCAATGAGTTTCCATTTTCTCTCCTTGCAGACTCCAAACTCCTCACTGTGGGAAACTGGGCAAGTCATTTAATCTCTAATAAAAGTGGTATAATCACTAGTTGACTGGCTTAAATATTATATTTATGTGTCTAGTACATTGGCTAGAGCACAACCATAAACATTACAGCAAAAAAATAATTAAAACAGAGAGCTTGGGCCTCCCAATGGCTCAGCAGGTAAAGAACCCACCTGTGAGTACAGGAGACACAACAGACGTGGGTTTGGTCCCTGGATCGGTACAATCCCTGGAAAGGGCAACCCACTCCAGTATTCTTGCCTGAAAAATTCCATGGACAGAGGAGCTCGGTGGGATACAGTCCAAAGGGTTGCAAAGAGTCAGACACAACTGAGGAACTATACAGAGAGCTTACTATATGCCAGGCATTGTTTGAAAGGCTTTACATTACTAATTTATTTAATTTCAAATCATTAATCATCAAGGAAATGTAAATCAAAACTACCTCACACCTGTTGGGATGTCTATTATCAATCAAAAAGAAATAGGGAAACTTTCTAAGCAGAGAGAAGTCCTGTGCAAATGGCCTTGGGAGGACAAGTCAGCTTGTATACAAAGAACTGAAAAGGGCTGGCAGGGCTGGAATGCAGAGACATGGCAGAGTCTGCAGAACATGGGTCCTGGAGAGTAAAAGTAGGGACCGCATATGTAGGGCTCTGCAAGCCGCGATGAAGAGCTCTGTTTAGTCTTGGTTTCCAGTGGCTGGTCGTTTACACTTAGCCCATTCTATTTTTGCTAGAAAATTCTCCTGCACATTGGATCGGATTCACTTTTCCTTGAGCTTCCAGTTCTAGACTCCATTCCCTGGAGCCCTGCAGAGAAAACCTATTGCTTATTCTACTTGCGGAGCCCTATACCAAGGTCGCAGGTGCAGAGAGCCACAGCAAGGTCACCTCCAGAACTGGCTGAGCCCCAGAGCAACAGTTGCCGTGAGCACCCCCGATCTAAACTGACCAGCTCCCCGACCCCATAGCAGGTAAAAATACACACCCTAACCAGCTACCTGATGCCACCCTTCCAGCAGGAAGTTTCTTTGTCTCGAGGCTGTAACAATCGCTTGCTAACCCGCAGAAGGGCTCAGCTCTCCCTTGTCTGTCAGGAGGCTGGCCTGCTGTACTTACAGTGCCCTCATGATCTCTGCTCTTTCTTCCTAGTAAATTCACTTCTTTATGAAATACTCTGTATTTGGAAATTCTTTTTGAACTCACACTCAGACCACAACTCTACTGTCTCTCCTGATCAGTAGCATGAAACTTTTCTGGGATTTCCCTAGCAGACAGTGGTTAGGACTCCTCGCTTCCACTGCAGGGAGCATCTGTTTGATCCCTTACTTCTTGGTTGGAACTAGGATCCTGCATGCTGAGGGGCCTTCCCCAAAAAAATTTCCATCAGTATTGCCTTCTTTGACATATATATTACTTTGTCAGTCAATTCAGTCACTCACTCGTGTCTGACTCTTTGCAACCACATGGACTGCAGCACGCCAAGCTTCCCTGTCCAGCACCAACTCCCAGAGCTTGCTCAAACTCATGTCCATCAAGTCAGTGATGCCATCCAACCATCTCATCCACTGTTGTCCCCTTCTCTTCCTGCCTTCAATCTTTCCCAGCATCAGGGAATACTGGGAATAAGCCAGTTCTTCGCATAAAGTGGCCAAAGTATTAGAGTTTCAGCTTCAGCGTTAGTCCTTCCAATGAATATTCAGGATTGATTTCCTTTAGGATTGACTGGTTGGATCTGCTTGCTGTCCAAGGGACTCTCAAGAGTCTTCTCCAGCACCACAGTTCAAAAGCATCAAATTTTCGGCACTCAGCTTTCTTTATAGTCCAATTCTCACATCCATACAGGACTACTGGAAAAATCATAGCTTTGACTAGATGGACCCTTGTTGGCAAAGTTTCTGTTTTTTAATATTGTGTCAGTACCTTTCCTCAAATGCAGTGCTCAGAACCAAACACTCGAGACCAACTAGACTTTCACCTCTCTTATTTAGGCCAGTTAGCTTCTACTGATGCGACTTTAAGATGAAGTCCTTTTTCGAAAGCCACCTCACGCTGCTGATTCATAACAAGCTTGCAGTCAACTAAAACCTTTAAATCTGTTTCTTATAAGCTGCTATTAAACCAGGTATTTCTCATCCAATATGTATGTAGGCATTTATTTTTAATTTATACCTTGTTTACTTCTAAAAATGACTCAGCCTAGAAACAGAACATAAGTATACATCTACACAGTTAAAAGAAAGCTCTAAGGGAGAGCAGAAATGTTACATTTTTCACAGAAGCTTTTCTGAGTTTAAGTGCAGGTATCTATATACCATTCGCCATCCTCACAGTCAGAAATCTGCAAATAATCTATAGTCCCTTCTTATCTGAGGTTCAGTATCTGCAAATTCAACCAACTACAATTCTGATCACAGAGGATCAGAGTATTTACTATTGAAAGAAAAAAAAAAAATCCATGGATAAGTGTATCCAAGAAGCTCAAACTCATGTTGTGCAAGGATCCGATGTATACCCTTATTTAATTTTCTCCTCTTGATTGAGGATCTTTGGCACTATTTCTTCAAAGCTCTTTCTCTTCTAGGCAATTAAGCCACTCTCAGCCACAGATAATCCACCCATTTGCTGTTGTTCTCCATTCCACATGGTTCCCTCTTTCATCTCCATTCCATCACTTGCTAGCTGTGTGACCTTGGCCTGGTTCATTAACCTCTCTGTTACTCCACTTTCCTCATTTGCATAATAGTACCCCCTTCACAGAGGTGTGGTGAGGGTTAAAGAAAGAAACTGATGGGGTTTCTCCATACTTTCCCCACTTGCTGGCTACGTGACAAGATCTCTGAGTTCCAAGGATGGTGTTGAATCCCTTTCTGGAAAAAACCACTCTCCAATCAGAAATACCCACATCAGACTACCATGTGAGACGCAGGCACCACTGTTTTATTACACCAAGACAATTGACTGAAGGGAGGGGTTGCTTTCACCCACTGTCTATTCTCCCCCAACCCCAAATGGCACTCCCTGCTTTCTAAACTCAGAAGAAGGCGCCACTGGGGCCCATCCTGAGTCTGTTGGCCCCCAGGTCTACCCCCTCCCCAGCCCTTGCTCTGTTCTGCAACACAGCAAAGTCTACAAAGAGGGGGGCACTTTGGCTTGATTCTTGTGACTTCACTGGCAAGAGACTAAAAGGCAGGAAGAGACAGCAAGCAGCAGAGGTTTTTCCCAAGCATCTCTGGCAATGCATTCAAGCCTCTCATTCATTCCAGAGAAGCCCACCACACATCCGCGCTTCCTCAGGGTCCACACCCTGGGCTCCAGCTAAGCCACCTCCTCCCTTGGTTCCCCCAGCCTGGACTCTAGTTTCTGGTTGCCTGACTGCCCCTGCTTCACATGTTACCACTACCTACATATCCAGCTGCATCAGTGAAAAAACTTCTGTATTGACTATTCAAACAATTTCTGTTTCCTGGCTAAATGGACACCTATGAAAAGGAATCATCACTCTTCACATCCCAATTAAGGAGACATTTGCTAATAATGAGCTTGATAGCTTATGTTTCATCTTGGATTCAGTACGTGGAATATGCATCTCCAACAGCCAACACCCTAGGTGCTATGACTTCCAGATGGATTTCGGGGTGTGTTTTTGGCCTGAATTTAGGCAGACACCAAGAGGCAACCTTTTACATTTCCTTTGCCTCCCTGATCCAAATATACCTTTTTTAATATTTATTTTTATTGATTTATTTGGCTGTACCATCTTAGTTGCGGCACATCAGATCCTTGTTTTAGTAGCAAATCTTTCAGCTGTAGCATGTGGGATCTAGTTTCCTGACCAGGAATCGAACCCCAGCCCCCTGCTTTGGGAGCATGGAGTCTTAACTGCTGGACCACCAGGGAAATCCCCAAATGTAATTTTGAGCCACTTTTAAGAGCCTCATAACTCATCTCACAGCTCCTACTTTGGGCTCCCTAATGATCTATTTTTGAGAAACAGCCAAAATGGTGCCTTTTGAGATGAAACACCTCACTCCATTTTTATGCCTGCTAATGGCTAGCCCCTGTGCTCAGAATGAAACCCAAACATCTCAGGACAGACTGCATGGCCCTGTGTCATTTGCTGCTCACCGGTCTCTCCATCCAGACTTGCCACCTCCACCCCACCCTGACCCCTTCCGCTTTAGTCACATTGCTTCTTCCTGCTCATCACAGTCCCAGCTTCCTTTCGTTCGTAGATTCCTGCTGCCCCTGGGAATTTAGCCTGGCTCTCGCCTATTATTCATATCCAATCTAAACTACATCCCTATCCTTTCAGTCATTTTCTGTATTTTCAACTTGTTTTGTTTTTTTCCTGGTACCACTAGTTAACAAAATTAGCTGGTTCATTCATTTGTTTGCTTAAATGAGCACATGACCACGCTGTCTTATTCCCCTAATAAGACATTTAGACATACCTCAAGCATTTAGAAATTCAAGGCACAGGATGTTTGTTGAATAAACAGCCAAATCATCATTTCTCAGATGAGGACTGAAGCCCATTAATGTTAAGTGACATGTGTACAAACACCCAGTCCAAGATCTGATGCCATATCTTCTCGGCCCTTCTGCCATGCTGGCCCAGATACACCCACCTCTTTCAGACCTTCCATGTCTGTATGGCCAAGAATTTAGAGATTGGATGAGAGCTTGCCCCACCCTCAGATGCTCCTTGGTTTAATAACACATAGCCTCTTGGCATTGTACAGCTTAGGGAGCTTTGGCCTTTATGAAAACCAAGTAAACAACCACTACTGATTCCACATCGGTTTTCCTTATGAATATATTCATTGCTGAGATATGTCTTTTCCTGCTTTTAGATCCTCATATAAATGAATGCATGTTTCTATCTACAAATGTTTAAATAATACCTCCTTCTCCCACTCTCTTCCACTTGTCCTTGGCAACTGGCTCTTGAACTTTTACCTGGCTCAAAGGTTCACCCCAGTCCTTTATTCTGTTCAAAGATATTTCCCTAGAGGCTCTGTGGAGGTTCTTGTTATAATTCAACATTAATAATAAATAGCAAAGCATCCCTCAGCCAGCCCCAGGATCCTACCCACCTCAGCTGGGCTCTAAGCTCACACCAAGAATCTAAAACGTCTGAAAGAGCTCTCAGCCTATTTTTTTAGGGAGTGGGGGGAAAAACTAAAAGAAGTATATCCTACACATGCCCGCAGCCAGACTAACAGAGAGCAGGGCTGTCGCATCTCATCTGCCAAAGGCAGGGAGAAAGACCTGAGCGTGGACTTCAAGATCCAGTGCGACCTGTGGGACTGAACTCTGAAGACATTCCTGGAGGCACCTATGGGGAAGATGTCTAAGGGAATCATGTTTTTCCAGGCTGAAAATTAGGACACACGGGCATGTGACAGAATTTTTCTTATTTCATTGTCATTGTTTTGCTTGTTTTGGAGAGTACATAGATGTGTGTGTGTGTGTGTGTGTGTGTGTGTGTGTGTTGTATCTGTATGTATACGGAAGTCAATAAAATTTAGAATTAGCCTCCAAATATTGGATTTTTCAGGATCCTGAGATGAACTGGTTTCAGGATGATAACTAGCAAACAACATTTTACAGCAGGAGTATTTTTAAAAAATGCTACATATATACTGCTGTATCTACCTTTATTCAGTCAGTTCCTAAAAGAGACAAATTTAAAAGATCATGTTTCTTCTTACGAAAATAATATATATATATATATAAAGCTCTCTGTGGTTTATCTTGCCTATGAACTACATTGGAAAATCCTTAGGCCAAAACTCAGACTTCTCTTTTCTATATATCTAATTTTATCTCCCTTTATAAACTGTAAAGTTTATATAGCCTAGCCTATGCTGAGGTAAAAAATAACCCCCAAATCACAGCTTCTTATCTTGGCAGAGGGATCCTTCTTGTTAAGCTACATATCTTTCATGACCTCCAGGAGACTCTGCTCCACAAAGTGGCTCAGGGTCTCAGGCCAACAAAGGCTCCATGATCTTGCAAGAGTACATATCTAAAACATAAACCTACCATCTGTGTCACCACTGAAATGAGAGGAGAGACTGGAGAACTGGAGACTTTCAATGTCTAAGTCCACCTCACTGCACAGAGGGGAATCTCCGGAGCAAATGCCGTGCTGGGTGAGCACAGCTGGCTCTGCCACCCGAGTCCCCCAGCCCTCAAGAACACCTGGCCGCTTACTTAAAAGCCACTTAGAGGGACTTCCCTGGTAGTCCGGTGGCTAAGAATCCACGCTCCCAATGCAGGGTCCAAGGTTCAATTCCTGATCAGGGAACTAGATCATGCCACTAAGATTCAGTGCAGCCAAATACATAAATAAATAAAGAGTATATATATATAAAACAGCCACTTAGAATCTCAGAACTAGGTTCAAGTTCTTTACTTGCATGACTTGTACGAGATCTGTTTTACCTAAGCCACAGTTTCTTCTTGCCTGAAATGGGAAGAATACATATGTCATCAGCTTTTTGCTGGATTGCAGCAGATTCACATCAACTACTTATAACAGTGTCTAACACATAAGTCCTCAAACACATAAAGGTATTTGTGATGAGGGTGAATATGATTCTTCATTCTTCAAGTGCCTTTAAGAATTCATTGCTCCAAGATGTGTATAAGAGACAGCCTCTTTCAGACCTTCCATGTCTGTATGGCCAAGAATTTAGAGATTGGATGAGAGCTTGCCCCACCCTCAGATGCTCCTTGGTTTAATAACACATAGCCTCTTGGCATTGTACAGCTTAGGGAGCTTTGGCCTTTATGAAAACCAAGTAAACAACCACTACTGATTCCACATCGGTTTTCCTTATGAATATATTCATTGCTGAGATATGTCTTTTCCTGCTTTTAGATCCTCATATAAATGAATGCATGTTTCTATCTACAAATGTTTAAATAATACCTCCTTCTCCCACTGTCTTCCACTTGTCCTTGGCAACTGGCTCTTGAACTTTTACCTGGCTCAAAGGTTCACCCCAGTCCTTTATTCTGTTCAAAGATATTTCCCTAGAGGCTCTGTGGAGGTTCTTGTTATAATTCAACATTAATAATAAATAGCAAAGCATCCCTCAGCCAGCCCCAGGATCCTACCCACCTCAGCTGGGCTCTAAGCTCACACCAAGAATCTAAAACGTCTGAAAGAGCTCTCAGCCTATTTTTTTAGGGAGTGGGGGGAAAAACTAAAAGAAGTATATCCTACACATGCCCGCAGCCAGACTAACAGAGAGCAGGGCTGTCGCATCTCATCTGCCAAAGGCAGGGAGAAAGACCTGAGCGTGGACTTCAAGATCCAGTGCGACCTGTGGGACTGAACTCTGAAGACATTCCTGGAGGCACCTATGGGGAAGATGTCTAAGGGAATCATGTTTTTCCAGGCTGAAAATTAGGACACACGGGCATGTGACAGAATTTTTCTTATTTCATTGTCATTGTTTTGCTTGTTTTGGAGAGTACATAGATGTGTGTGTGTGTGTGTGTGTGTGTGTGTGTGTGTTGTATCTGTATGTATACGGAAGTCAATAAAATTTAGAATTAGCCTCCAAATATTGGATTTTTCAGGATCCTGAGATGAACTGGTTTCAGGATGATAACTAGCAAACAACATTTTACAGCAGGAGTATTTTTAAAAAATGCTACATATATACTGCTGTATCTACCTTTATTCAGTCAGTTCCTAAAAGAGACAAATTTAAAAGATCATGTTTCTTCTTACGAAAATAATATATATATATATATAAAGCTCTCTGTGGTTTATCTTGCCTATGAACTACATTGGAAAATCCTTAGGCCAAAACTCAGACTTCTCTTTTCTATATATCTAATTTTATCTCCCTTTATAAACTGTAAAGTTTATATAGCCTAGCCTATGCTGAGGTAAAAAATAACCCCCAAATCACAGCTTCTTATCTTGGCAGAGGGATCCTTCTTGTTAAGCTACATATCTTTCATGACCTCCAGGAGACTCTGCTCCACAAAGTGGCTCAGGGTCTCAGGCCAACAAAGGCTCCATGATCTTGCAAGAGTACATATCTAAAACATAAACCTACCATCTGTGTCACCACTGAAATGAGAGGAGAGACTGGAGAACTGGAGACTTTCAATGTCTAAGTCCACCTCACTGCACAGAGGGGAATCTCCGGAGCAAATGCCGTGCTGGGTGAGCACAGCTGGCTCTGCCACCCGAGTCCCCCAGCCCTCAAGAACACCTGGCCGCTTACTTAAAAGCCACTTAGAGGGACTTCCCTGGTAGTCCGGTGGCTAAGAATCCACGCTCCCAATGCAGGGTCCAAGGTTCAATTCCTGATCAGGGAACTAGATCATGCCACTAAGATTCAGTGCAGCCAAATACATAAATAAATAAAGAGTATATATATATAAAACAGCCACTTAGAATCTCAGAACTAGGTTCAAGTTCTTTACTTGCATGACTTGTACGAGATCTGTTTTACCTAAGCCACAGTTTCTTCTTGCCTGAAATGGGAAGAATACATATGTCATCAGCTTTTTGCTGGATTGCAGCAGATTCACATCAACTACTTATAACAGTGTCTAACACATAAGTCCTCAAACACATAAAGGTATTTGTGATGAGGGTGAATATGATTCTTCATTCTTCAAGTGCCTTTAAGAATTCATTGCTCCAGGTCTTTCTCATCTCCATACCCCCAGGGCTAATATAGTATCTGACCTACACTGGATGGATCAGAAATTCTAAATAAATGTTGACTTAGGCAGCTGCCATCTCAAAATTTTTGGTTAGTTGTCACTATTGCTGTCTCTTCAGGTCCACCTCGGTCAGGCCCCGCCTGTTCTATATGCAACCATTTCTCTTATCTCAAAATTTCTTTTTCTTATTGTTAAAAAAAAAAAAAAACCACCACACTGATTATTTGGCTATTTCACATTCAACACCTTGATTTTCCAACAAGATGGTCCATCTCATGAGTAGGGACCGGGTATTTTGTATTCCCAGCA
>SJYC01071534.1:0-26028 GCA_006408675.1 Madoqua kirkii
TCCTGTGGTCGTGTATGGATGTGAGAGTTGGACTGTGCAGAAGGCTGAGCACCGAAGAATTGATGCGTTTGAGCTGTGGTGTTGGAGAAGACTCTTGAGAGTCCCTTGGACTGCAAGGAGATCCAACCAGTCCATTCTAAAGGAGATCATCCCTGGGATTTCTTTGGAAGGAATGATGCTAAAGCTAAAACTCCAGTACTTTGGCCACCTGATGCGAAGATTTGACTCATTGGAAAAGACTCTGATGCTGGGAGGGATTGGGAGCAGGAGGAGAAGGGGATGACAGAGGATGAGATGGCTGGATGGCATCACGGACTCGATGAACGTGAGTCTGAGTGAACTCTCAAAGATGGTGATGAACAGGGAGGCCTGGCGTGCTGCGATTCATGTTGGTCACGACTGAGTGACTGAACTGAACTTAACTGTACAGGTTGACACCCCCCTCAGAAAAAATGAGGATTTTCTGGGCCACCAGAGCCCAGGAATTTCACCAGGAATTCTCAGCAACCGTAACAGAGAGGAACTGATGGATCCAAATGAAAATAAGAAGACACCAAGTCCTCTTTTTTTCCCCTACATGTATCATACTCAGTGTTTTACCCACTTATTAAGCTAACAAATAATTAAGCAGCTACTATGTGCCAACAGGAGACAACTGGTCAATAGACCAACAGGATCCTTGAGTTCACAGAGCTTTCACAGAGCAGTCACTCCTACAACGACCAGAAATTAGCCGGGAACTGGTCTTTACAGCCTATAAAGAAGCTTGCATTATTAAGAGATGGGAATGTACTGCCTGAAAAATTCCATCCAGCTAAGTAGATGAATTTGAAGCTCGCCACCCAATTCACCTAGGCCCTCAAATGTCACAAAGAGTAAGAGAATGTTCCACATACCCCAGATAGAGGATATCCCACCTGACACCTAGTACAAAGCCACCTTGGTAATGACAAAAATCAGCCCCTATCTTCTCCTCTCAGTTTAAACATGTGTTTGATGCAATAGACACTGTTTTAATGACCACCAGACAGGGCACCTAACTATCCACGGCCCTAGAAAAGAACAGGCAGGAAGGAGTTCAGAAATCATCCAACACATGCTTTCATTTCCCAGATGAGAGCTGACCTGAACAAAGAAACTGTGTAAGAAACAGCTTAGACTGAACCACAGGTCTCCCCAGTCTATCCTCACTACCACTTTGCCCTCCCTGGGGCTCCAAGCTAACCTCAATACTATTTTTAAAGTTGTCTAACAACCTGGAGCTACATTCGATATTCCTACTGAAGTCTGAGACAGAATAATTATTTCTAGCTTTGGAAGATGGTTTGCTATCCTCTCTGCAGCAGAGGTAATTGCATTTTACCAGGCAAACCTTCTGCAGCAGCCTCCCAAAAGGCGAGGGTCAGCAACCTGCAGCCAGCCAGTGCCCACCACAAGTCCCCCTGGCAAAGCCTCAGATGCGCATCATGCCTTTGGAGAGAGTAAATTCAGAACTGAGGTGGCAAACCAAGCCTGCTACTGACGTCGACTCAACATCCTCACACTTTATCACCTTGTAATTGCATCTCAGGTGGCTTTTCCTTGGTGCTGATGGTTTCAAAATAAAAATTTTAATTTCAAGGTAGCACTGTAATTTATCACGCATGTTCCTTTTGCAGAGTAAAAAGCAGTGTAATCTCTCTTCAGGCAAACGAGCTCTTGTTGCTGTGATCGGCAGTGCCCTCTGTCCTGGGGACATGCTCTACCTTAATCAGGTTATAATTAGAAGGTGACAAGAACGGTGGTGTTTACAAATAGGATTTGAAATGGAGGATGAGGCAGCCACCGTGAGATCTGTCTGGAACTTGCAGCATCTGGCTTCATTCATCCTTCAGAAACAGAAAGGCACTATGTTATCCATGCCTGTGGCACAGAAGACCCTTCCCTCTAGACCATGACTTGGGAGGTTGGATGCTGGATGCTGCCAGGTGTGCAGCGTAAGGTGTGTAGCGATAATTAATCACAGAGGCTGAAGGAGGTGAAGAGTCCTGCTAATACATCACTCTTTCAGGGGAGAAAGATCCCAGAGAGGTGATTGATAGAGGTGGGTTAGTGCCATGAATTTTAAAGCTTTGTTCCAGTCCTGCCCCCCCCCCAATCAGGTGAACTCCTAGATAAGACAGAAGTCCTGCTGCACAGAACACATGCAGCATTATGTACTGGGGGACTTCCGTGGTGGCCCAGTGGCTAAGATTCTGAGCTCCCAAAGCAGGAGGCCTGGGTTCCATCTGTGGTCAGGGAACTAGATCCCACACACTGCAACTAAAGATCCTACATGCCACAGTGGAGATCAAAGATCCAGAGTGCCACAATTGAGACCTGGAGCAGCCAAATACATAAATATATATATATAAAGATTATTTATTGGACCTCTTCATATATTTGGAACTGTGCTAGACAGTGTGATATTACAAGTAAAGACAATGGGCAAAACCCCTGCCTTCATTAAGTCAACATTCTGTGAGGCTTAATGAACAAGAAGGCAAGTCAATCAAATGAGAATTACAGATTGTGGTTAGGGCTCCCTGGGAAAGGAGTGAAGGGAAGCCATCCTCAATCACGGACGACTTCTTGGAGGAGATGACATCTGAACTGAGACCTGAATGGTGAGGTCAAGCCATGTGAGAAGAGCCACTAGCACCATTCCTGTGTTAAAGGGGGCAATGTGCTTATTAGGTGCCTAGGACTATATCCAGTTTCAACTACGCCACAGTCCCCAAAAACTCTCCACCAGAGACTCTCTGATTCATGTTTTCTCTTTTAATTCTGATGATAACTCCAAGAGGAAGGTGTAGGTCAGCACCCTCACTTTATAGAAGAGTAACTGAGGCACCAAAAGTCTAACTGATCTTCCCGTAACCAAACATCTGGAAAATGGGGAAGCTGGAACTTGATGGGCTCACTGCTGAAATCTGCATTCTTATCTGGTATGATGCTACCTCTCAGGGATCGGTCTCAATACATTATAAAAGCCACAAGATTCAGGGTTAGACAGATAGCTCTTAAAAGTGAGCAGTGAAACCTTAGATATGTCAGTCCATCTCAAACTTAGATTTCTCAACTGTGAAGGAACTATAGCAGAAACCAGGTCCAGGTGTCTCTCGCAGTATCAGAGTGTGCAAGCTCCTTGAGAGAAAGGAATCTCTTCAACTGTAAGGTGGTACCACTTTGAAGAGTCAGAGGAAGATAGCAATCCTCCAGAAGAGCCATTGCTTCATCTGCCATCTCTGCTGGTGGGCTACAGTCCATGGGGTCGCCAACAGTTGGACGAGACTGAGCGTGCATACACACACACACACAAAGTTAATATACTTATTTTGATGCCTGAGATGTATGTAGAAACAGATGGAATACCATCTGCCTGGGTTTTCTCAATTGGCCTTTCAAACTTTTGAATAAAAGGAGATCTCAAAAATCTGCCCATCGTTAAGCCTTGTCTACCCTATGGAACGAAGAATCCCAGTTTTGCTCACTTCTGACCCCACCCAGGTCTTTATGTCCAGGTAGCTCCTTGCAAATTACTGAACTGTAGCCAATTATATGAAAACTGTGAAAAGATGAGGGGTTTGGGGTTTGTTGTTGTTGTTTTATCTTTCCTTCTTCTTGTCAGTACTCAAGTGTTTTTCTCCTTTGCTTCTTGTCTGTTTCGGCTTCCTTAACTTCCTGTACGCTGTCTGTCCCTGTAACAAAGATTCTATGCATTTGTCCCCTCTTCATCAAAACTCATTTTGGGGGACTTTCCTGGTGGTCCAGTGGATAAGACTCTGTTCTCAATGCAGGGGGCCTGGGTCTGATCCCTGGTCAAGGAACTAGATCCCACAGGCCACAACTAAGAGGTTGCATACTGCAAAAGACTGATGCAGCCAAATAAATAAATTAACTTAAAACAAAACAAACTCATTTTTCCTGTGTCCAGTGATTCAAGCAAGCTCTACCTAAGTCAGGGGTCGTTAACTTCCAGGATCTAATGCCTGATTATCTGAGATAGAACTGATATAATAATAGAAATAAAGTACATAATCAAAGTAATGTAGATGGAATACCATCTGCCTGGGTTTTCTCAATTGGCCTTTCAAACTTTTGAATAAAAGGAGATCTCAAAAATCTGCCCATCGTTAAGCCTTGTCTACCCTATGGAACGAAGAATCCCAGTTTTGCTCACTTCTGACCCCACCCAGGTCTTTATGTCCAGGTAGCTCCTTGCAAATTACTGAACTGTAGCCAATTATATGAAAACTGTGAAAAGATGAGGGGTTTGGGGTTTGTTGTTGTTGTTTTATCTTTCCTTCTTCTTGTCAGTACTCAAGTGTTTTTCTCCTTTGCTTCTTGTCTGTTTCGGCTTCCTTAACTTCCTGTACGCTGTCTGTCCCTGTAACAAAGATTCTATGCATTTGTCCCCTCTTCATCAAAACTCATTTTGGGGGACTTTCCTGGTGGTCCAGTGGATAAGACTCTGTTCTCAATGCAGGGGGCCTGGGTCTGATCCCTGGTCAAGGAACTAGATCCCACAGGCCACAACTAAGAGGTTGCATACTGCAAAAGACTGATGCAGCCAAATAAATAAATTAACTTAAAACAAAACAAACTCATTTTTCCTGTGTCCAGTGATTCAAGCAAGCTCTACCTAAGTCAGGGGTCGTTAACCTCCAGGATCTAATGCCTGATTATCTGAGATAGAACTGATATAATAATAGAAATAAAGTACATAATCAAAGTAATGTGCTTAAATTGTCCCCAAACCATTCCCCTCTCTCTGGTTAGTGGAAAGATTGTTTTCCATGAAACCAGTTCCTGGTACCAGAAAGGTTGGGGGCTGCTGGCCTAAGTGACTGTCAAGTTTCTCTAATGAAAAGATACCATCATCTTCCACCCATCCATGCAGCCCTTTAAAGTCTACACAGTTCTGTACACGAATGATCTAAGACAGCACAGCAGTCTTTTGTGTTAGGTAGTCATCCCATTACACAGCTGCAGAAATCAAGGTTATGTATTTGAAACCATTTACTCAACATGACACAGCTAGTTTGAGACAGTCTTGAACTTGAACCAGATCTTGGGATTCCAAGAACAGAGTTCTTTCCACTCTGTCATACTGCCCACCACCCAAGTATCAATAAATGAGCTTTCCCCTACACAGGAATTTTCAAGATGGCATTCACAAATGTCTCAAATCATAGCAAATTGTTAAGTGTATTTTTAAACAGACTTTTGGGGAGAGAAAGTGTCCTTCACTTTAATGTTCATCTGATTATGAAAGACATCAAGACTCAAAATTGTTTTAAAAAAAGTGCTGTGAATCTAAGTGATGAGGTATTTGCTCCTATTTGTCCAGCCCAGGAAGGTAATGAGTCTTATTAATATTCCAGGGAGGTCGACTTCCTCTGTTCACCCTTAGCTGGGCTCTGTTATACAATTGCATCCTTAGATTAGAATTGAAAGCTAGGAATAAAATTACTTCTACTCCTATTTAAAAAACTAATTTCCACTTTTTAATCATCACTCTTTAATGTATTTTAAGGCTAGGAGAGGGAAGGGATCAGAGAGCACAGATCTAAGAGGAGTACTAGAGCCTCAAATACAAGTCCAGTGAATTGTCCTTCCTTCCTTTCCCCAGTGCTCTCTCAAGGACTTAATAGTTTTCAGAGTTAGCTCCAAGGAATAAAAGGATGGTACCCACTGTTGGAGTATAGTGGGGTGGGCAGGGTGGGGAAGGAATAAATGATGCTTTAGTCTGGGTTCTCCCAGAGACAGAACTGACATACAAATACATACACACATACCCCCACACACATCCATACATACACACATAGTATATACACACACAATAGGGTATATATATAGAGAGAAAATTTTAAGAAATTTGCTCACACAAAAATTATGGAGGCTGATAAATCCAAACTCTGCAGGGCGGGCTATCAGGCTGGAGACTCAGAAGAGCTGATATTGCAGTTCATATATGAAGGCTATCTGCTATAGCATCCTCCTTGCTTGAGAGAAGCCAGTCTTTTTGTTCCATTGGGGCCTTCAGCTGATCAGATGGAGCCCACCACATCATAGAGGGCAGTCTGCTTTACTCCAAGTCCACCTAATTAAAAGTTAATCCCTCCCAGAAATACCCAGAATAATGTCTGACTATCTGGGCACTCTAACTTAGCACATAAAATTAACCATCATAGTCAGATTTTGTCTACCATCTTCCCATCCCCACCTGAGCAAGGGCACCTCAATATTGTTTTCTTTTGAAGCTTAATATCTTGTTTGAAAGTCAATTTTGCTACACAATAGTAAGAATAGTCGTTTTTAAAGGTTTGATCTAGTGTTTGAAAGGTTGTTGCTGAACCACAAAAGACGCTAGGATTCTTGGCCTCCTGAGAAGAATTCAATCTGGGGCCAGAGATGAGGCTTGATCACTCAGAGCATTTGTGTAATAAAGTTTTATTAAAGTATAAAAGAGATTGAGAAAGCTTCTGACACAGACATCAGAATGGGGATGGAGAGTGCCCCCTTGCTAGTGTTACCAATGGAGTTATATACCTTTTAATTAATTATTACAATGAATCAAAAGAATGTCTGGAGGTTGTAAAGATCTTACTAGACTCACTCTCATAATTTACATTTTAAAATAACAGGATTAGCCAGAGATTTTCAGAAAGGAGAAACTGTCCTCAAGCAGGCTACATTGTTGTATAATCCCTAGTACAGAGTTTAAACTGAGTTGTGTAATTGACTAAGACTAAGGAATGTAGACCAAAAAAGTTTGTCCTTTCCTTCCTCTTGAGAATTCCAGACCCCTCTCTCCTTGGAGACTTTCAGATTTATCAACCTTCCTAGGAATTGACTCTCTCAATTTTAATCCAAAGTAGCAGTGAACATAGAAATCTGGCTCTGCAAAAAAAAGAAAAAAATCTGGCTCTGCGCATGAGTGTTACTGGGATCCTGACTCTAACTAGTTGGCCCACACGTGCTCTTAACTCCCTCCAATCAGATCTCTAGAGAAGAAATGGGACATCTTTCTAAACACAAATCTGATAGTGTCAGTCCTCCATGATTTTCTCATTTATCTAAGGGTAGCAATTAAAAATCATGTCTCTCACCAAAAAAGCATGAATGACTTCTACCTGTTCCCAAACCTCATACCATGCTTCTTACCCTGCTACTGTTTCCATTCCAGCCACATCGGGTTTCTCTCCATACCTTGTTTGCCCCTAGCTCCCTGACACCACAGAACCTTTGAACATGCTATTTCCTCTGCTGTGAGTATCTTTCCCTTCCCTTTGTCAAGTGCTTGACTCCTACTGAAATATCTTAAACACCACCTGCTCAGGAAAGCCCTTCTTGATCTCCCTGGCTAAATCAAATTCCCCTTTTAGAAGCTTTAATAGTACCATGTGGCTCAGATTTTACAGTACTGGTAACTCAGAGGGTAAAGCATCTGCCTACAATGCGGGAGACTGGGGTTCGATCCCTGGGTCAGGAAGATCCCCTGGAGAAGGAAATGGCAACCCACTCCAGTACTCCTGCCTGGAAAATTCCATGGACTTAGAAGCCTGGTAGGCTACAGTCCATGACGTTGCAAAGAGTCGGACACGACTGAGCAACTTCACTTCACTATAGTACCATGTGTCTCTTATCTATAGTACTTAGAATACTAGCAAACCCACATTTGTTGCTGTAATATATTTACAATGGAAAACACACTCTGCACTCCATTACAGGTGACTGCCATAGTATTTATACTCAACAAATATTTGCTGGGTAAATAAAGCATACTGTTTCATGATCAATATGCTGCTAAGTCGCTTCAGTCGTGTCCGACTCTGTGCGACCCCATAGACGGCAGCCCACTAAGCTCCTCTGTCCGTGGGATTCTCCAGGCAAGAACACTGGAATGGGTTGCCGTTTCCTTCTCCAGTGCATGAAAGTGAAAAGTGAAAGTGAAGTCGCTCAGTCGTGTCCAACTCTTAGCGACCCCGTGGACTGCAGCCCACCAGGCTCCTCCGTCCATGGGATTTTCCAGGCAAGAGTACTGGAGTGGGTTGCCATTGCCTTATAGTTGTGGGTAATTCTGCAGAATACTTCCAAAATATTTCCCTTCTCAGTTTGATCATTTTAAGTCCAGACGGTCTAAAAAGAAAGACCTTGTTAAGGAATTCCTCATCTGTTTTTTCCTGCCACTTAGAATGCAAAGCTTAGGAAGCAATGCCCCATTGCAAATCATCTTCAGATGCCATGTCCTGACTTCCAGAGGCACTTTGCTCTACTAACATGTGGAGCAGATTCCACATTGTGACAGAAGCAAAATAAATCTTTTGTTCTCACTCTAGGAAATGATCTCATTAATGAAATCTGTAGCCCTGAATTATGCACAAGCATTTGATTTCAGTGCATACAGCATACCAGCTCTCAGGTTTAAAACCCCTCCACTTCAGTAGTAATGTGTTTTGCTCTTGTCAAAAGGGGAAAGCTTCGTCTCTAACATTGAGTCCAAGCGCTGACTCAGCTGAAGGCTTTCTTTGTGACCGCGCCCCCACATGGCACCCATCTCCTTGTCAAACAAAAGCCGAACCACTAAGCTCAGAAGCCAAGGCCCTAGAATTAGGCACCAACCTGCGTTGACATCCTCGCTTCCTTGGTGTTACCCTGGTGGCTCAGATGGCAAAGAATCTACCTGCAATGTGGACCCGGGTTGGATCCCTGGGTTGAAAAGAGCCCCTGGAGAAGGAAATGGCATAGACAGAGGAGCCTGGTGGGCCACAGTCCACAGGGTTGCAAAGAGCTGGACACAACTGAGCAACTATTTGAGTTTCCCAGATGACACTAGTGATAAAGAACCCACCAGTTAAAGAACCCACCAGTCAAGGCAACAGATTTAGAGATGCAAGTTCAGTCCCTGGGTCAGGAAGATCCCCTGGAGAAGGCCATAGCAACCCAATCCAGTATTCTGGCCTGGAGAATCCCAAGGACAGAGGAGCCTGGCAGGCTACAGTCCATGGGGTTGCGAAGAGTCAGACACACTGGAGCGACTTAGTGCAAGCATACTCTTCCTTGGCAGGATGTGCCCAGCGGGCAACAATACAGAGAAAGCGGTCCCTTGACATTCTCTCAACAAGTCCTCTGCTTTTCCACATTCTCTGAAGTACTAAATTGATTTTTGGAAATAATTTTTATAAAATGCATACAATTTTTTTTCCAATAGATTTTGACTAGTAAACCTCATCAAGTTCTCCCCAGCACATTATTAACTCTACAAACATTATTAACTCTACTCAGTTACTTAAGGATTCTGTTTTCCTAGACCATTTTATTCCATCCAGGAGGTAAGCAAGACCTCTTGCCTTGATGAAGCTGCTCATTATGATAAACCCCGTTTCCCCAAAGGCTCATCAAGCAATGATGATGGGCTTTGGCTGCTGCCCCTTTTGATTTCAGGGAGAAAATATTCTGGACAGTATGAGGGCTTCTCTAGATCCTTGGAAATTACTGTGCTATCCTGTATCTATTTCATCATTTTAGTACCTCTAAAATCAGGTGACTTTTCTGATCTCTAGTGAACCAATCCACCATCATGTTAGCCTGTCCCTTAGGAAAACATCAAAACTTGAAGAAGTGAATGGAGACTTGGAACAAATCCCAGAAACAACAGTTGAGAGCTTTTTTAATCCCACCCTCCCAAACCAAATATTTGGGAGTTTAGCAATATTCCTAAAGCTGGAGTTCACACTCACCTTTGTAACTGGAGGTCTGACTTAAAAGTCCATCACTAAAGCCTTGGATTTATTTTATGGATACTCTGATGAAATGCTTTATCATGCACACACTTCAAGGCCCAGAGAACAATGCTGGGTGGAAAAACACAGACAATGAGACTTCTCTAGTGGTTCAGTGGTAAGACTCACGATCCCAATGCAGGAGGCCTGGGTTCAATTCCTGGCCAGGGATCTAGATTCTACATGCCTCAAAGAAGATCAGAGATCCTAGGTTCCACAACTAAGACCCACACAGGCAAATAAATAAATAAAAATCAAAAGCTGTATTTAAAAAAAAAAAAAAAAACACAGACAACCATGACTCAGGATCAAAACTTTATTCTAAAGGTTCAGACTCTGAATAAGAAGTTTAAAGAAAACCTGAAGTATTTTATTTCACCTTTTCTTTTATATATGCACAAGATCAATTTTTTTTAAATCTACATCTAATTATAAATGAAATCTTTCAATAAGCAAAAAATAGAAACTCCATGGGATTTCTTTTTAAACCATTAAATACTAGTTTAACTGGTGGTCATGATATTGTGATCTATATTAAGAAATATATATTTGCTCTCCATACACTGTTCCCAGCTCACAGCTCCAAAAACCCTTGGAATTTTCCAAGTGACGAGAGAGATAAAGGTGTCTTTTGTTATGTTAATGAGGTGGCTTTTGGAAAGCACCTAAGGGTGAGGGCTGGTTGCCAGGAGAGCCAAACTGGTGATTATTGCTCTTATGCAGTCACTCAGTCGTGTCCGACTCTTGCAACCCCATGGACTGTAACCCATCAGCTCCTCTGTCCATGGGATTCTCCAGGCAACAATGCTGGAGTGGGTTGCCATTTCCCCCTCCAGGGATCAAATCCACATCTTCTGCACTGGCAGGCAGATTCTTTACCATCTGAGACACTGGGGAAGCCCCAACCAATGAGAGGACTGGAAATTTCATTTCCATCCCCCTGACCTCAGAAGAGAAAAGAGAGCCTGGAAGCTGAATCAATTACCAATAGCCAATGGTGTAATCAATCATGCCTATGTAATGAAGCCTCCATAAAAAACCAAAATTATGAGTTTCCCAGAGCTTCTGGGTTGCTGGTTGAACAAGTAGAGATTTGGAGAGAGGGCACACTTTGAAAGGACATGGAAGCTCTATACCGTTATTCCATACCTTGCCTTAGGAATCTCTTCCAACTGGCTGTTTATGAGTTATATATTCTTTTACAATAAACCAATGCTCTAGTAAGTAAAATGTCTCCCTACATTTTGTGAGTGGTTCTAGCAAATGAATCAAGCTGAAGGAGGTTGTCACTGAACCTCCAATCTATAGTCAGTGGGTCAGAAGCACAGATGACAACTTAGACTTGTGATTGGGGAGAGGACCAGCCATGTAGAACGGAGCCCTTAACCTGCGGGATCCGAAGCTGTCCCCAGGTAGACAGTGTCAAATTGAATTGAATTCTAGGACATCCTGCTGATGCCAGAGAATTGCTTGGTGTTGCGGAGAACTCCCACAACACACACAAACACACTGCAGATGGTATGTACTACCTATTCAGTACTGCTGCTGCTAAGTCGCTTCAGTCATGACCAACTCTGTGCGACCCCAGAGACGGCAGCCCACCAGGCTGCCCTGTCCCCGGGATTCTCCAGGCAAGAACACTGGAGTGGGTTGCCATTTCCTTCTCCAGTGCATGAAAGTGAAAAGTGAAAGTGAAGTCACATCAGTCATGTCCAACTCCTAGCGACCCCATGGAGTGCAGCCCATCAGGCTCCTCCATCCATGGATTTTCCAGGCAAGAGTAGTGGAGTGGGGTGCCATTGCCTTCTCCAGTACTACCTATGGTATATACTATACTATGGTATATACTAACTATAGGGTAGTATGTAAAATAATAGTACTCCTTCATGGTGGATTTTTTTTTAGATGTGATGAAATGTAACTTGTTTCTCATTTCAAAGTACTGCAGTGATTTTCCAAGTTAACTATTATCTGGGTTTTCTGGGTTGGTTAACCAGTGCAGGCCCCCTGACTTAGTCCAAGCATAATAAAAAGGAAGCTGATGGTATAGAGTTTTGGGAGGTGCGAACATTAGGACTAACTTTGGGGATGTGTCAACTCATTAGAGGGCTCACATCTTGTGAGAATCTCTCTCTAAATGAGACTCATCTCACTTTGGCTGATGTCTAAGCTGTGTCCAGGGACTCCTTGAAATTGAACGCTCTTGTATATTCATTTATATATCTCTCTAAATGCCCAACACAAAGCTCTATGCACCTTGCACCTTCAATCAGTGAGTGCGTACTGAGTTGATGATGCCTTCCATCGAAACTTCTTTTCCCCTCAGTCCATTCATCAAGCCCTGCTCAAAGCATGAGATGCCTAATCGTCCTTAAATCCTCAAGCCTCTGTTCGGATATCTGCCTGGGGTTCCTATTAGCACAGTATGTCTGCTGTTGCTCGTCTCTCACACAACTGAGAAAACCTACGCTGGTTCTACCAAGTGGATGGGACTTATTTTTCCTGCACAATATCAGTTCAGTCATAGCCAGGATCTCTAAGGAGACTGCATGTGTGTCCCCTCTAGTCAGTGGATAGTAGCTCTATAGAAAACCACAAGGATTCTGCAACTGACTCAACAGGGAAAAGAGCTGTGATTGATTATTGATGTCTGCCATGGGACACCAGGGACCACCCTGCGTTTGCCACACTTAACCAATAGAGTCACGCCGTGACATGAGTTTCCCTCACAGTCCCCCACAATGTAAGCTTTCAAATAACTTCTGTAAATATTCTTTTGGTGTTTGAAAGTTGTTTTTCATAGATGTCTACACTGTTTTCTCTGTACAAAAATGTGTGTGGTTGTACGTGTATGTTTTTGGCTTTGTTAAATAATAAACTATGAATTTTTCTTTACTGTTTCTGACATTTATTTTCATCATAAAAATTATCCTATTCCAGTATTACAGAAGCTTACATCCATCATTTCAGTAGTATTTTTAAGGTTATTTTTATATTAAAATTGGAGATCTACCTGGGATTTATTTTGGTGTAAAAAGTGAAATAGGGAAACACTTTATCTTTTTTCCATGTAAAAAAGCATTTTTGCATAAATTATCAATTAATTTAGGTGGTCTTTTGAATGGAATATTGGATTCCATTACATCTCACTGTTTACCCTGCCTATTTCTATACTATTAGCATAATAGTTCAATTACCATGTTTTTATAATACATTTTAATGACTCATAGAACATGTTTTCTCTGTAATCCTCTCATTTTCAGCAGTTTAGGGTGATCTTACATGTTTATTCTTTCCAAGAGACTTTGCAACCATTTGTTAAAATTGGAGTCTTAGGGGAAAGATTTCATATGTTTAGAGATTACATTAAGGATAATTTAGTTCTTTATAAAATTAAATCTTCCTACCCTCACCCAAATAATTATATTTTTAATATTCCAAGGTGTCCTTTGTTATCACTCAGCAAAGTTTTATTCTTATTTGTATTAATACTCAGAGCATTTCTTCTGAAGTTTATACCTAGATAACTTATTCTTTCAACCTGACTGGGGGAAAATAATCTCTTATCCAATACCTTCTCTAGCTGATTTCTGTTGATGTTTAAAAGAAAGTTATTTTTTGTACATTATTTTGGTTACTGTACACATTGCTAAATTTACTGTGTCTGGAGTTGTTAGTAGATTTTCATTACTGTTGTTTTATATTAAAAGATCATCTGATCATGTAATTTCCCTTTTTATTTTCCAAAACCAATTCCTCTTACTTATTTCCCTTTTGTAAACACATGGGCTATCACTGTCAGAAAAATGTTCAAAAGCAAGGAAAAGAATGAACATCTAGCCTTACTTCTGAAATAAAGGAAACTTTCCAGTGTTTAAAAGAAAAACCTAGACTCATTATCTGTTATCTATAAGAAATCTACTATAAACATAAAGACTTTAAAAGTTTAACAATAAAAGGATGGAGAAAGGCATGCCATGCTAATTCTAATCAAAAG
This sequence comes from Madoqua kirkii, assembly GCA_006408675.1. Classification (NCBI taxonomy): domain Eukaryota; kingdom Metazoa; phylum Chordata; class Mammalia; order Artiodactyla; family Bovidae; genus Madoqua; species Madoqua kirkii. The sequence continues at coordinate 13,804 of SJYC01071534.1, forward strand.
AAAGCTGGAGTAACTATATTAACTTTAAGCAAAGTAGACTTTAGAATAAGAAAAATTATACAGGATAAAAAATAACATTATACATGATTTTAAAGGTCAGTTTCCCAAAAAGACATAAAAATCCTCGGTACACCTAACCACAGACCATTAAAATACAGGACAAAAAAATTTAGAACTGAAAGAAACAAATCTAATATAATACTTGAAGATTTCAACATCCTTCTTTCAATAATTAACAGATCCACAGGCAGTAAAGTCAGTAAAGATATAATAACATACAGTAAACATACTCAAAAATAGACCACATTCTAGACCATAATACACAGCTTACCATATTTAAGAGAATAGAAATCATACAAAGTATGTTCCCAGACCATGTGAAATTAAAATAGAAATCAATAATACATAGCTGAAAAACCTCCAAATACTTGGAGATTAAACAAAACACTTCCCTCTTTCCTCTTTTTTTTTTTTTGAACCACAAAACACTTCTGAATGACACATGAATCAAAGAATTCAAAAGAAATTAATAATTATTTGAACTAAATGAAAATGAAACAGCAACTTATCAAAATCTGTGAGATGTAGTGAAAGCAGTACTTAGAAGGAAATTTATAGTATTAAAAACATATATTACCAAAGGAGAAAACTCTAAAATCAATTGTTTAAGCTTTTGCTGTAGGAAACTAAAGAAAATTTAAGCCTAAAGCAAGCAGAATAAACAGCAAAAATTAAAACAAAAATCAGTGAATTTGAAAATAGAAATATAATAAAGAAGATCAACAAAACCAGAAGTTAGTCTTTTTAAAAGATCAGTAACATTTATAAATCCCCAGCCAGGCTAACCAAGAAAAATGAGACAAAATTTTATAAATATCAGAAACCAAAGAGAGGTTATCCTTAATGAGCTTATGGAAATTTAAAGGGGGGAAAAAAAAGAGTATCACAAAAATCCTACGCCCAAAAGTTGATAATTTAGATGAAATGGACAAATGCCTTGAAAGGCACATGTTACCAAATTTCACACAAAGCAAAATACATAAGTGAAACAGGCCTACATCTACTAAAGGAACTGAATAATCAATAGCTTTCTAGACAACAAAGTACCAGGCCCAGAACAAATCACCTGTGAATATCAAATATTTAAGGAAGCAAGAATACCAATTTTCTTTAGTCATTTCCAAAAAAAAGAAGAACACAAAATACTTCCAAACTCATTCTATGAGACCAGAATTACCCTGATACTGAAACTGGGTAAAAACATTTTAAGAAAGGAAAACCACAGGTCAATCTCTCTCATGAACATAGACACAAAAATCCTCAAAAAAATTTTTGGCAAATTCAACTCAGCAATGCATAAAAAAGATTATGTATGCAGGATGGTCTGATATTGGAAAAAAAAAAAAAGTAAGCCACTTTATCAACAAGTAAAGAAAAAACTATTTAATTCTATCTATTGACATGCAAAAAATTAAAAAAAGACAAAATCTAATACTCATTCATGGTTAAAAATAAAATAAAATAGAAACTCTCAGCAAACTAGGAGTAAAGAAGAACTTCCCCAGCCTGATGATGAATATCTACAAAAAGCTATACCTAATGGTGTAAGGGGGCTTCCCAGGTGGTGCTAGTGGTAAAGAATCCACCTACCAATACAGGAAATGAGGGTTTGATCCCAGTCGGGAAGATCTCCTAGAGGAGGGCATAGCAACCCACTCCAGTATGCTTGCCTGGAGAATCCCATGGACAGAGGAGTCTGGAGGGCTACCATCCATAGGGTTGCAAAGAGTCATACATGACTGAAGTGACTTCGCACACATGCATGAATGTTGTAAAACTGGATGCTTTCTTCCCCCAAATCAGAAACAAAGCAAGGCTGTCCTCTTTCACAAATCCTATCGATTATCATACTGTAAGTTCTAGCTAATGCAATAAGACTAGAAAAAAATAAAATGTACAAAAATTGAGAAAAAATAAACACTATGTTCATAGATGACATAATGGCATATGTAGAAAATCTCAAGGAATCAATAAAATATTCTTGGAACTAATAAGCAAGTACAACAAAGTCACAGAATACAAGGTTAATATAGAAGTTAGTTTCTGTCCTATATATCAAGAATGAACAAGCAGAGTTCAAAAAACAATGTTAAATATCACTCACAATGGCACTCCAAAAGATGAAATAGTTAGGTCTAAATCTAATTGAATATGTATGGGATCTATAAAATGAAAACTACAAAGTTCTGATGGAAGATGTCAAGGAAGATTTAAGGAAATAGAGACATATTTCATGTTCATAGAATGGAAGATTCAATATTGTTAAAATATCAATTCTTCCCAGCTTGGCCTATATATATAGCACAACAAACTAATTCTAAAGCCATCAACAAACAGATTCTATAATGTACACAAAAAGGAGAAAGATCTAGAGCAGCCAACATAATAGTGAACTAAAAGAACAAAATTGGAGGCCTGATACTATATGATTTCAAGACTTGCTAATACAGCTAAGGTAATCAAGACAGCATGTTACTGAGGAAAGAATAGAAATATAAATCAGTGTAATAAAACAGAAAGCCCAGAAAACATGTCTAGTCAATTGATGTTTGAAAAATGAGCAAATGCAAATAGAGAAAGAATAGTCTTTTCAAAAAATAGTGCTGAAACAATTGGATATCCATAAGCAAAAAGGAATGAACCTACACATAGACCACATATCTTCCACAAAAATTAACTTCAAACAGATCATCTGACACAAAACCATACAACTTCTAGAAAACAGGAAGCAATCTAGTTAACCAGTGGTTTGGTAGCAAATTTTTGTATAGAATGGACTTCCCTAATGACTCAAACATAAATGAAAAAGTTGGCTTAAAGCTCAACATTCAGAAAACGAAGATCATGGCATCCGGTCCCATCACTTCATGGGAAATAGATGGAGAAACAGTGGAAACTGTGTCAGACTTTATTTTGGGGGGCTCCAAAATCACTGCAGATGGTGACTGCAGCCATGAAATTAAAAGACGCTTACTCCTTGGAAGGAAAGTTATCACCAACCTAGATAGCATATTCAAAAGCAGAGACATTACTTTGCCAACAAAGGTCCATCTAGTCAAGGCTATGGTTTTTCCAGGGGTCATGTATGGATGTGAGAGTTGGACTGTGAAGAAGGCTGAACACTGAAGAAGCGATGCTTTTGAACTGTGGTATTGGATAAGACTCTTGAGAGTCCCTTGGACTGCAAGGAGGTCCAATCAGTCCATTCTGAAGGAGATCAGTCCTGGGTGTTCATTGCTAGGACAGATGCTAAAGCTGAAACTCTAATACTTCGGCCACCTCATGCGAAGAGTTGACTCATTGGAAAAGACTCTGATGCTGGGAGGGATTGGGGGCAGGAGGAGAAAGGAATGACCGAGGATGAGATGGCTAGATAGCATCACCAACTCAATGGACATGAGTTTGAGTAAACTCTGGGAGTTGGTGATGGACAGGGAGGCCTGGCGTGAGCGATTCATGGGGTTGCAAAGAGTCAGACATGACTGAGCGACTGAACTGAATGGCTCAAACAGTAAAGCTTCTGCCTACAATGTGGGAGACCCGGGTTCAATCCCTGGGTCAGGAAGATTTCCTAGAAAAGGAAATGACAATATTCTTGCCTGGAAAATCCCATGAACAGAGGCACCTGATAGGTTACAGTCCATGGGGTCGCAGATTCAGACATGACTGAGCAACTTCACTTCACTTCATTTTTATGAAGTGAAGCATGATACACCAAAGCATGATACAGCAAAGAAAAAATTGATAAATTGGACTTGATTACAACTTTAAAACTTCTCTACAAAGGAAACTCTTGAGAACATCAAAAGATAAGTAGCAATCTAGGAAAGCATAATGGCAAAGCAAAAGCATGGTGAAGGTATTGTATTCAAAATGTACAAAGCAATCTTACAACTCTACAATAAGAAAACAAACAACCCAGTTAACAAGTCAGCAAAAGATCTGAGCAATTTTCAAAAGAATATATGTGCTACTAACAACTAAGCATATAAAGGATGTTCAATGTCATTTGTCATTACCGAATTGAAAATTAAAATAATGACATACCACTGTATGCCTACTGTTGCTGTTGTTCAGTTGCTAAGTCATGTATAACTCTTTGGGATCCCATGGACTGTAGACCTACATGCTCCTCTGTCCATGGGATTCTCCGGGTAAGAATACTGGGATGGATTGCCATTTCCTTCTCCAGGGGATCTTCCCAACATAGAGATCAAACCTTTGTCTCCTGCACTGGCAGGTGGATCCTTTACAACTGAGACACCAGGGAAGCCCACATGCCTTTTAGAATGGTTTAAATCCAGAACACTAACGACATTAAATGCTGATAAGGATGTCAAGCCATAGGAGCTCTTTCATTGTTAGTGAAAAAGCAAAAATAGAGTATCTATCTTGGAAGAAAATTTGGCAGATTCTTAACAAAGCTAAACCTAGTCTAATCATACGACCTGAGAATCAACCGCTTAAGTATTTGAAAATGTACATCCACACAAAAGCCTGTACATTAATGCCTAGAGCATCTTTAGTCATAACCACCCAAAGCTGGAAGCAACCAACATGTCCTTCAATAGATGAATGGGTTAACAAAGTATGGTACATTCAACCAGTGGAATACTACTAATCTCCAAAAAGATATGAGCTAACAAGTCAAGGAAAGATATGGACAAGTCTTAAATGCATATTGCTGAGTGAAGAAGTCAGTCTTAAAAGGTCACACCCTATGTGATTCCAATTATATTATGGGAAAGACTAAAGGGATGATAAGAAAAAAAGAATGGTGGTAGCAGGGGCTCCAGGGAAGCTGTAGAAAGCAAAAAAAAAAAACAAAACAAAACAAAAAAAAAACCTGTATAGTGGGGGGATTTTTTAGGGTGGTGAAAGTATTCCCTGTGATGTGGTAAAGGTGGACACATGACATCATGCATTTGTCAAAACCACACATTTGGGGTTTTATAGCAAAAAGAGCCTGCTGCTGCTGCTGCTAAGTTGCTTCAGTCGTGTCCGACTCCGTGTGACCCCATAGACAGCAGCCTACCAGGCTCCCCTGTCCCCGGGACTCTCCAGGCAAGAACACTGGAGTGGGTTGCCATTTCCTTCTCCGATGCATGAAAGTGAAAAGTGTAAGTGAAGTCACTCAGTTGTGCCCGACTCTCTGCGACCCCATGGACTGCAGCCCACCAGGCTCCTCCATTCATGGGACCCTCCAGTCAAGAGTACTGGAGTGGGGTGCCATTGACTGTATGAAAAGTCTTTTAAAAAAATAATTTAGGAAGTCAAGGGATCCCAGGATGGACTGCAGAATGTCACAAAAGAATCTAACTATATTGCAAATGTATGAAATAATCTCACTGAAAGCAATAAGAAGGTAGGCACTGACCTAAGTAATGTTGGAAAAAACTTGTCTATAACACTAAAGGTGAAAAGAACTTTATAAAAACACTGTGCTTAATTTTCTAATGAGGGTATGGGCTAATAATTCTGATACTGCTATATGCATATGTTGGAGATGATCTGTTAAATAAATGAATGTCAAATGGTGAAAAACAAATTTTTTACTCTTAGAGTAAGAGGTTACAGGTAAGCAAAGAGGTTACAGAATCCATATGTATTATCTTAAACAAAGAAAGCTTATTAGAATTGTATACTAGTTTACAGAATCAAAAGAAAAATCTGAAAATTAAAGGTTCAGAAACATAGCAATAGGGAAACTATAGGAATCTAAGTAGCAGAAACTAGGGGTTAGTCTCTTTTGACCCCAGCCACCCAAACAAGAGAGCACTTTCATTTCTTCCTCTTATATCACTAAATTCTGAATTCAAATTCCCTGAAGAAAGATCACAACTAGTTTGGTTTAGGTCAATGTTTCCTCCAATGCTAGGATCAGAGAACCAGAATAAGGGGGAAAATGTATTTCTGGACTAAATTCTGTCTGATCATGGTATATTATTATCTTAGTATCCTGCAGAAACCTATTATTAGCTATTATTTTATTTAGAACTGTTTTATACTTTAATATCCTGAGGGACTGGATATGGTGATATCTGGATCCAAACTCCCACTTCTACAACAAGCCAGCTGTGGGATTTGGGTAAGCTTCTCATGCGCTCTGAACTCCAGCTTCTTCACCTCTCTTTAAAGAGACCAAAGCACTTGTCTTCACAAATCTAGGTCTCTTAACTAAACCTAGAGTTTTCAAAGGACTTCAGGAAGCAGAAGGTCCAACCCTATTGTGCCAAATGACATGTTACAAGTACATGATCCACGGCATCCTAACTAGCTGTAAAATTTCACAACTGGAACAAATCAGTTACCCATGGCCCTTGGTTTTTAACTGCCTGAACAACTGTGCAAGATTAAAAGGAATCCACATAGTTCAAAATAGGGGAGGAAGAATTAGGTTCAGGTTCTAGCACTATATTAACCAGCTCTATCCCTATAGATATTTCTATTAAATGTTCAACTACTCTGACCCTCACTCACCTCATCTATAAAATAGTCATAACATCACAGATCTCACCAAGCTTCGACAGAATAATAAGTGCTTTATAAACTGTGAAGTGCTAGGAAGCATTAGTTCCTATTATTAAATACTCCTGCAGCATTGATGTAGCCAATGTCTTGTGTGCTTTATAAGGTGTTAAATTTAATGGAATTGTTAAACATACTGCCTTTCATTAAACAGGCAGTTAACAGCAGGTCTAAATAGAAAAAACAAGGGAATAGGTATTTTGCCTGAATTACCTAGGTAATTTCAGCTAAATGACTTTGATGAGTTAAGACGAGTAAAAATTAAGAGTTTCTCACAGCTGGGGAAGACTTAATAACCTGACTACATCTCCTTCCGAACCATTATTTCATAAAATTGAGCCTGAGAGTTACATTACACTTCACACTGAAAAGGAAATAAAACCATGGATTGACACCTGACTAGCACACTAGCACAAGACAAAGTCATTCCTGATGACTAGTGTGAGAAGTGAGTTTTCACATAGGGTGCTAATCATCCATTTTTAAAGGAAGATTGTGATAAAGCAACATTCTGCTGTTTTCTCCCAATCCTAAGACTGTATGAGGAGCCATTATGTAATTCCCAGCCCACTGACATTGTGGATACAACTAGTCTATAATCCTATTTCCCCAGACATAGGCTCGAGAAGATGGATTTGAAAGATTTCTTCCTCCAGCAAAGAATGGTCTACTGATGATCTGAGCAAGCCTGTGTGCTTACTGTCCTCTTCACCTTGTGGGGAAAACATTCATGATCAGCGGTGACAGCGGTTATAAACTGACTGTCCTACTGACAACTGAGACGTGCAAAGTCATGCTTCCTGGAGCCAGGCTCTTTAAACAAAATCCAACCAACTTTCCTAGAGAGGCCAGCTGGACTGGCATTCACTCACTCACATGTTAACCCAGGTGAATTGCTGTCATGGTATATTCCAAGGGGAAACAGAAGTCTTCCTTATACAGTCCATTTTTTTTCTTTTATGTTTTCCACTAGCCACATTGTTTAAAAACTGGAGGATAAGTGTTTTATAATATTGTATTACTTTGTGCTGTACAACAATGTGAATCAGCTATAACTATGATATAATATGTATGTATTACATATATGTATATATATGTATTATATATGTATACATATACATATATATAATCTCCTCCCTCTTGAGCCTCCTTCCCACCCCCTCAATCCCATGCCACAGAGCCCCAGGCTGAGCTCCCTGTTCTATGCGGCAGCTTCCCACTAGCTATCTGTTTCACACATGGTAGTGTATATATGTCACTACTCTCAATTTGTCCCATGTTCTTCCTAGGCACTGTCCAGAAGTCCATTCTTTAATCTTAGTCTCTATTCCTGCCCTGAAAATAGTTTCATCAGTCTCATTCTTCTAGATTTCATATGTGTTAATATACACTATTTGCTTTTCTCTTTCTGACTTACTTCACTCTGTATGCCAACTGAAGTTTGGTCCACATCACTACAAACAACCCAATTTCATTCCTTTTGGGGGGCTGAATAATATTGTATTGTAAATATGTTCTGCAACTTTATCCATTCATCTGTTGGACATCTAGTTTGCTTCCATGTCCTGGCTATTGTAAACAGTGCTGCAATGAACATTGGTGTTCTACAAAGAGCAAAAGATGATGCTAAAGAGCCAATATCATGATTCAATCTGTGTCCAGGCCACTTATTTTATCTTAGTCCAAAAGCATGATCTGTTTACCTGTGTACCTGTAACCTTGGTTACAAGAGCACATATCTGTGCTCTTGTAAATGGGGGTAGTATAATATACTGGCCACCTGCTTGTGGGTTGAATGGTGACATCCCCCCCACCAAAGAAATGTCTACATCTTAACCCCTGGAACCTATGAATATGACTTGAATTGAGAATAAAGTCTTTGCAGATGTTATTAAATTAATGATCTCAAGATGAAGTCATCCTTGATTGGCTGAGTAAACCCTAACCCCAATGACAAATGTCTTTATAGTAATCATAAGAGAAGACAGATATAGGGAGAAGGCCCTCTAAAGACAAAGAAGAGATTGTAGATACCCAGTGGCAAACCAAGGAAAGCCTAGCTCCTGCAGAAGCTGAAGAGAGGAGGGGTTTTCCCCTGGAAACCTCACAGTGAGCCTGACTCTGCCCACAGGATGAGTTTGGACTTCTGGCCTCCTGGACTGTAAGAGGACAAATGTTCTTGTTTTAAACCACCAAGTTTATTTTGTTTTATTTGGATACTTGCTTTTTGAAAACGTTTTATTTTGTTTTGGAGTGCAGAGAATTAACAATGTTCTGATAGTTTAAAGTGGACAGCAAAGGGACTCAGCCATACATATACATGTATCCACTCTCCACAAAATTCCCCTTCCATCCAGGCTGCCACATAACATTGAGCAGAGTTCCCTGTGCTGTACAGTAGGTGCTTGTTGGTTGTCCATTTTAAACACAACAGTGTGTGCCTGTCCATCTCAGACTCCCTAACTATCCCTTTCCCCATCCTTCCCCTCCCCCAGCACCACTAAGTGCTCAGCTACCAAGCCTGTGGTCATTTGTTTTTATCCACAGGGAACTAATACACTGCTTAATAGGTTTGTTGCTAGCTGTGGATGAAGAGTTTGTATCAGTTCTGAACTGAGGTAAACTGCCTGGGGAAATCAATCCTAGTTTGAGTTTCTTGGAAACTATTTAGAGTTGAGATAAATGTGAAATAAATATATAGTGGGCTTCTTTGCTCTGAAAGCCTGGTCTGCAGAGCTGTGGGTTGGCAGGCAGACCACAGGCTTGTGCAGCTAGAAATGCATAAAAGGCTGGTGGCAAACAGAGGCAGCAACCGCTCTTGGTCAATGACCCACACAAACAAGGTTCTTGGGGGGTGGTCCTAAGATGGTGGAGGAATAGTTCGGGGAGATCACTTTCTCTCCAACAAATTCATCGAAAGAACATTTGAACGCTGAGCAAACTCCACAAAACAACTTCTGAATGCTGGCAGAGGACATCAGGCACCCAGAAAGGCAGCCCATTGTCTTGGAAAGGAGGTAGGAAAAAATATAAAAGATAAAAAGAGAGACAGAAGAGAGAGGGACAGAGACCCATCCCGGGAAGGGAGTCTTCAAAAAGAGAGAAGTTTCCAAACACAAGGAAACACTTTCACCGGTGAATTGGTGGCAAACCTTGAAACCTCAGAGGGCAACATAACTGGGAGGGAAAATAAATAGTTAAAACCCACCGATTACATGCCTAAGGCAACTCCCAGTAGAGAAGCAGCACAGACGCTTGCATCCACCACTAGCAAGTGAGGACTGGACAGGCAGACGTGGGCTGCATTGCTTAGGGTAAGGACCTGGCCTGAATGCCCCGAGGGCAATCTGAAGGAACTGACTAGAGAGAGCAACCCAGACTGTGGGATAGCTATCCCGGGGAGAGCCCTAACCTAAAACACTGCCAAGCCCGCTCACAGAACAAAGGACTGAGCAGAGCTAGCCGGCTGCGGACCGGCCCATCCCCTGCTACAGACAGGCAGGGACGGGCAGCCAGAGCCGGAAGGGGGCAATCGCAGCCCCAGAGAGGCATCATCTACCAAACTGCAAGCAGGCTTCGTTGCTAACCAAGACTCCTTGGGATTCTAGATGATCGACATCCACCAGGAGGATCACAGCCAGAGATCAGCTCCCCAGAGGAGACACACGGCACACCTGAGAAGGTACGCCCATTGAACACCCAGAAAACCGAGCAGCTGGGATGGGGGAGGCGATAAGTCACGGCTCACCAAGCACCTGGTCACCTGAGCTGCTCGGACCAGGGAAGGGCACAAAACACAAGCCCAATCACGTCTGCGGCTTTGTGGAGTACCTGAGAACCTGAAGCTGAGCGGCTTAGACCTGGGAAGTGCACTCAGCCAGGGCTGGCCTCAGACAGCTCCTGGCAGAGCAACCTAGAGCCTGAGCAATGTAGACGGAAGCACACACGTCGTGAGCGGGGGCAAACCCAGTGTGGCCGAGATCCCGGGAGCACCCCCCCACACGCCAGTGGTATTTGTTCGCAGTGTTCCTCCCTCCCTGCAGCACAACTGAACAAGTGAGCCTAAAAAAGTGACCGCCCCGCCCCCTTGTGTCAGGGTGGAAATTAGACACTGAGGAAGCCAACAGAGGCTAAAATAAACAGAGGGAACCGCTTTGGATGTGACAGCTGCAATAGACTAAAACCCTGCAGTTAGCACCAGCTACACAGGAGTGGACCTATAGATCTTGAGAGATGTAAGCCAGATCAAGGAACTATCTGAAGATGAACTGACCCTACACTGTCCACAACACCACCAGAGAAAATCCTAGATATGTTTTTACTATTAACATTTTTTTATTTTTTTATTTTTAACTTCTGTATTACTCCTTTAATTTTCATTTTTATAACCTACTATTACTTTGCACAAAAAAAGACCCTATTTTTAAAGCAAACTTCATATATATATATATTTTATAATTTTTGTGACTTTGTTTTTTTCTTTAATATTGTATTTTTGAGAATCTAACCTCTACTCTAGATTTTTAATCTTTGCTTTTTGGTATTTGTTATCGATTTTGTACCTTTAAGAACCCAATCTTCATTGCGCATTTTTACTTGGGAGCGAGGTTACTGGCTGGATTGCTCTCTTCCCCTTTCAACTCTCCTTTTTCTCCACCAGGTCGCCTCTATCTCCTCTCTCTCCCTTCTCTTCTCTACCCAACTCTGTCAGTCTCTTTGTGTGTTCTGGGCCGTGGAGAATACTTAGAGAACTGATTACTGGCTGGATCTGTATCTCTCCTTTTGACTTCCCTCTCCCCCCACCCCCCACTCCCTGCCCTTTTTCCTCCTGGCCACCACTGTCTCCTTCCTCCCTCTTCTCTTCTCTGTGTAACTCCATGAACATCTCTGAGGGGTCCAGACTGTGGAGAGCACATAGAGAAATGATTACTGGCTAGCTTGCTCTCGCCTTTTTTGATTCCCCCTCTTCTCCTCCTGGTCACCTCTATCTCCCTCCTCCCTCTTCTCTTCTCCATGTAACTCTGTGTACCTCTCCACGTGTCCCTCACTGTGGAGAAACTTTACATCATTAACCTAGATGTCTTATCATCTCTCTATATAGATGGAGAAATCTTGATGCTACTGTAAGAATATGATTGAAAACCAGAGGCAGGAGGCTTAAGTTCAAATCCTGAGAACACCAGAGAACTCCTGACTCCAGGGAACATTAATTGACAGGAGCTCATCAAACGCCTCCATACCTACACTGAAACCAAGCAACACCCAAGGGCCAACAAGTTCAAGAGAAAGACATACCATGCAAATTCTCCAGCAACACAAGAACACAGCCCTGAGCTTCAATATACAGGCAGCTCAAAGTCACACCAAACCCACTGACATCTCAAAACTCATTACTGGCCACTTTATTGCACTCCAGAGAGAAGAAATCCAGCCCCACTTACCAGAACACTGGCACAAGCTTCCCTACCCAGGAAACCTTGACAAGCCACACGTCCAACCCCACTCACAGCAAGGAAACTCCACAGTAAAGAGGAACCGCAAACTGCTAGAATACAGAAAGGTCACCCCAAACATAGCAATATAAACAAGAAGAAAAGGCAGAGAAATATCCAGCAGGTAAAGGAACAGGATTAATGC